>CAEGAE010037105.1:0-18294 GCA_903067095.1 Girardinus metallicus
AAAAAAAAAAAAAAAAAAAAAAAAAAAAAAAAAAAAAAAAAAAAAAAAAAAAAAAAAAAAAAAAAAAAAAAAAATCGACGGTTTCAGCCTGGCCCTGATCAGTGACTGATTAGCAAACACACCCTAAAATAATGCTAACACACCATTGTAGCAACACTAATCTTTTGTGTGAATGTCGCTATTGAGAGAAGAAAACTTAAAAGGTGTCTACTTTCATTATCACTGAAGTGTTTGGAAATTAAATCAAAGGAAGGTTCTTTTGAAAGAACACCATTTTATGCAAGCTGTGAAAAGTGTTAAAGGACACTTGAGGCAGATAACATGAATTCTGAAGTGTGGTAAAACTGCTTTGAGTGTTTTGAGATCTGCGTTTTGAAATGTATTTAGAAATGTTGGCAGCCTTTTCTAAATTTCAGTTAAGTGCTCTAAATTCTCTAGTGAATCCATCCAGCTGTCATTAATGCTAGCTCCGCTAATTGCTGAGGCTAAGGCTGTTTAAAAGTGCCAAATGCACCTTAAATGTCATCTTTGTTTCAAAAAAAGTAAAATATTCTTTAAAAAGACTGATTTATTAATCGGTGGGATGTCACCTCAGCACCTCAAAGCTCTACAAAAACCAGCAAAAGAAAAAGAGCCATAAAATGTTGCCCTATCCAGGATCCACCTCTGAATGCATAAAACAACCAAAATAAAGTTCTTCATTTCAAGGTGTCCTGAAACACTGCACTACATCATCGAAAAGAAAAACTTGCTGCCTTTCTTTAAAAAATACAACAAATTTTCCTTTTTGTGGGGTTTATCCAAGTATGAGTCTATTAATAACTTGGATCCAAAGATAAGGGGCTTCAAACTGAAAAGGCAAACAGCACTCTGTCTGCCTAAGCTAAAACAATGAATTCTAATGCATCTGGTAGGGGGAAGAGATAAGAGCGTGTTATTAATCTTGTGTCACATATATCAGCTAATTACATACTTGCTATTCCAGTTCTTTCCATCTTTACAGCCCAGCTGTCTCAGGACACTGCACCTATGGCAAGGAGATAAAAAGGTAAGCATTCAGGGCTGGTAAACAGAAATGGCAGCAGGAATTTATCACTTTGCCTTTTTTTTTTTTTTTTTTTTTTTTTTTTTTGCAATACTTGCCTGTTGATAAAATCTATGGCTTGTGCTTTGAGTTGCTCGGCACTGTGCAAGTCAGCCAAGATGAGGGTGTCGGCCACATTCTCCACTGAAAGGCTGTTGCACAAGGCCTCCTCACACATGACCTTTAAACGCTCCAGAGCATACTGGAGTGGGGGCAAGAGGGGGAAACAGAATACAGCCATGACTGAAAGGTTAGGAAGCACATTCATTTGGCTTAGGTATTTTATTATTTTAGACTGTCCGCAAATCTGTTTTCAGTTAAAATGTGCATAGTGAACCTACGATCGTTACAAAAAGCTTGATTATACTCCTAATATTATTTTAAAACATTGAGTCTTTTATTAATGAAGGTAAAGTAAGGTGATTTTATTTATATACAGCAACTAAGCAAATCAAAGTGCTTTACATAAATTAAATGGAAATACAAACAAAATAACAAACCAAAGGAAAGAAATCCTTTTCTGGGTTAAAAGTAATATAAAACTAAGTAGTGGCTGTTCCTGTTAAGTATTTCTGAAGTTTGTAGTAATTCTAATTTTAATTCTGATTCCATTCCTGTTCTAAATCCTTTTCTGGGTTAAATGAAGTGACTGGTTCTGCCTTTGCATCAGCTACAGTTATAAATGCAATCAAGTCTGAAACCTTTTTATTGTATCCAGGAACACACCTTTCCATCATATGATGGATAGAGCTAAGTCACATGTTGCCTGTATGCCATGTGCTTGCAACCACTGGTTGTATTCTGCCAGTAGGCTCCACATGTTGCTGTTGCGTGTGTACTGTGTCTCACAAGTGTGCTGCATTTCCCCTGCGTTACAATGAAACTGACAGAGACGAAGGAAGAGGCGGCGAATTCCAGAGCGCTCAAAGAGGTGTGTCCACAACAACACAGCATCATCAAAACTAATCAGGCAGCAACAAATCATTACAATAACATTTAATATGACACAAGAGGTGCCTGTGCTACAAAAACATGTCAATAACATTTAATAATGCAATGCTGTGAGCAGAAGGTTTAGATAGAAAGAATGCCTCATGCTTAAAATTATCAGGAGTGTGCAATCTTTAAAGGGGAATACAACACATTATGTATTTTGCCTTATTTTCAACAGGAAACATGCTAAATTTCAGAATAAAATCATCTATTTGAACTAATTCCACTTGGGAAGACGTTTTTAAACAAAAACTAATTCTACAGTTAGAAAATAAAGCAACTTGACAACTCTATAGTCATGTTTAGTTGTGAAGAGAATTTTAGTATGAAAATGCACCAATTAAATAGTCACATATAGATGATTAGGTCATTTTTCTTCCTATCCAATAAACACATTAAATCTTAGATTATTTTGAGCACTGTGCAGCTAGAGGTCTTAGATATTTCAAATGCCCAGATTAAAGTCCATGAAAATGTTATAAATGCATGTTTAGCATTGCTGTATTAGTTTCTGAGAGACTAATGTTTTTTCCAACTAGCTGTGAGGCAGTGACTTTCAGATGCTGCTCAAGGGAGTAGCACAACCCTTCCTCTGTGTACGCAGTACAACAAAAAGAAAATGACAATCAGATACATTTTTGATTTTACAAATATCACGTTAAATTGAATCTAAGAATTTGCTACAACACAAAAATTACAATTTGATATACTAAAAGGATGACTTTCCTGTCAACTTGCTTTTTACATGGCCTACCTTACTTTCTGGCAACTCCTGGTGTAATTATAAAAAATTCCTAACTGTAGTGGAATAATTTCTAATTGAAAGTTTTAGAAAAATTTGACCTTAAATTTGAAGTTTTTAAAACTGAATCATTTCTAAAATTTAAACTAACTTTTAATAAATTCATTAGTAGTCTAGGAGTTTGGTGTTTTCCTGGCGTGGCCCATGAATAACTTGCGAAACACACTTCCCCAGGGCACTTTTTCCAAAAATCCCCTTTTCTGAATGCTCCTGAACACAACCATGTAAGAATTTAACAGGACAAGACTATGCATCATCTTACTGGAGAGCGGGTATGGCAACCTGAGATGTGAATATTTTCCACATGAAATAAATAATATTTTATTGTGATATTATGCTGCTATAAAAAATATATAAGAATTTATTTTTAGGGTCTTCAGCAGGGATGCGAAACTGTGCGATATGCATTCCAAGGTCAAATCCATATTTTGTAGGTGTTGACCTATTGCATTAGAGTAATAACCTCATCAGTTGTCAGTAAATCCAATGGGATATTCTAACCTATTTTACATTTCTAGTGGAGCCTATGAGAGTTCATAATTATGCTCAGGACTATATAATGCAAAATGTACTGTTTTATTAATAAAGATTTAATTTAAACTAGCTACTTTGTTTTAAGTAGAATCCTGACATAAAGAAGCCTTTAGAATAAGAGGCAAAATGTTTTCAAGCAAGCGGTCATCCTGTTTCCTTCTACTTAAGCACTTAGATTTTCAGTCACCCACTTCCTGGGTAACTGAGAAGCTACACAAGCGTTCTTTCTGAAAATAAAAATACAACAACATTCATATATAATTACTGTATGTTTTCAAATTATTAATTGATCATCATCTAGAAACTGTGAGGACAGGCCATACTAGGAATTCCAATTAAGAAAAAGTTAAAGGAAGATAATGATCGGATACAAATGGAGCTGACAAAGCTAACCTTCCACAGGTACTTACTTTATCAGCAGCAGCCAGCAAATTGTCTGCCATTTTTTCCAAGTTTGGCGCCTTCCCTGTATAAATGAAGCCCATCATTTCCCTAAAGACATCTGGATCCACATCACTGATGTCAACCCGATTCTGCAGATGAAACAAAATATTCGTTTACTACACATAAAATTATGACGTTATGGATTACAGTGCTTTGCAAAACTTTACACCCTTGATTTTTTTTTCCACAAGCTGAACAACAAAGTTGATAGACATTTGTTAAGTAGTAGAAAAAATAAATATTTTTTCAAAATATATTTCAAAAAACCACATAGGAGAGACAGGAAATGCATAAAAGAAGGTGTTCTGATCAGATAAGACCAAAACTAGATGTTTTTGCCTCACATGAAGAGCATTATTAGTGGCAGGAACCTAAACATGAGCACAACATTCTGAAAGAAAAACAAATGGCCCAGTCAAAGGTACGAGCTAAATTCAATTGAGAATGTGGGGAAATACTTTAAAGTAGATTTTTACAGTGAATCCTCATCAAACATGCCGTCTGAAGGCAGAGTTTTATTTAAATGCAACAGAATAAATAGGGCTAGCAACATGTGCATGCCTCGCTTTCACTGTCTTTAGGGCTTTTTTTCTTCCACAAATAACGCACTGTTTCTTTTGGAGGATCACAAAAAATGTTTTGGGGGCACTTCAGTCAAAAAAAAAAAAACTGAAGTTTGAGGCCATAACTAGACAAAACACAAACAAATCTAAAAAGTGTGAAAAGAGGAACTGTAGGGCAAATACTTATCCCATTTGGTAGGATTTTGTCCCCAAATGTAAGAACATTTGGGTGAAACAGCTTCCTGATTGCTAACATGGCTGCAGCATGTTAGCAATCATTTCTGAAATTTAAAATTTAAACTGCTTCCTGTTAGCAATCAGGAAGCAGTTTGTGTATTGAGGACATGGGACAAGAAGTAAGTTGGTGCTCTTACCTTTTTACTTTCTTCCATTTCATGTTCGAACATTGCATTAAAGACTGGAGACCTCGCTGTTAAAGTAAATACAGAAATGAATAAATAAACTTGCATGCAAAAAGGATTAGTCAATGCTTCAGTACACTTAAGGGTTTCTCTTTTTACTCCAACAATACCACATGCCTATTTCGTACATCTTTAAACATTTTCACTCATCTTCTCTCCTTTGAGCAAATTCGGTAGGTAATACCTCAATCCAGAGTTTCCTTCTGTACTAAAACTCAAATGCTGTTGCTCACTTGTTAGTCACTCTGGATTAAGGCCCGTGTCCAATGAGCAGAGAAAATCTACGTTTAACGTTCAGAGCGCCAAATAAAACAAAACAAAAAAAAATAACAAAACTGCAGCGTAATTCCCATAATAGTCACGTTGTAAGCATTTTTCCTTGAACACTTCAGCAGCCACCATGTCTAATCGAGATAAGCGCAGAGAGAAAGCCTCTCAATCTCCCGGATCCTCCAGTCATCTGGGTCAAGCAGAGCCAAGCAGGAGTGAAGTTGTGGATTAGCAACCACTGCAGAACTGGGCCACAACAAATCAAGTCCAGCGCACAGAGCCTCCTTAGCCTCTCAGGTGCTTATGGCGCTCTATTGGAGGTCATCCACAACAAGCATTGATGTGTCTTTTCTTTTTTTCTTTTAAGTGCCTCTTGTGACGCTGCGCTCCTGAATGTCGCGTGCCAGTTCTGATGGGGGATGAAAATGTCCTACCTGCAAGGATGGATTTGTGGGCTTTGAACTCTTGGCCTCCCACGTAGAGGCTGCAGTCTGTGAAGCGTGAACACTCCCACAGGTTCCCAAGGTCATCAGACAGCTGACATTCTGGTACTTTCAGCATGTTCATGTTAGACTGACCCGAAATGTTGACAGAGTCCTGGACGACACTTACCTGTACATACATAACAGAAAAAGCAGCAACATGAAGCATTTGGATATTTATTTATATTTCAATTACTTGAAACCACAAGGAAAACAAGACCAAATTCAGCAATAGATCAAGAAACAGAGCATCTTAGAACAAAAAATTAGTCCACTTCTTACAAGGCTATACAAAAGTGCTTATGTGCCTTTTACTTATTCACATTTTGTACATTTACAGCCACAAACTCCAGAGTATTTCTTTGTATATCATTTAATAATTCAACACAAAGTTATGCATAATTGTCAAGTAGAAAAAATAAGATACATGGTTTTCAAAACTTTTTACCAATAAAAATCTACACTATGACAAGCTTTTTTTATTTAACCTTGCTGATACAGTTTGTTGTAGGACAATATGAATATGTTTTCATCTAAACCACAAGTATTAAACTGCAATTCTCAAGGGCCAGTGCTCTGCACTTCTTAGACGTACCTTTGCTTAAATTAAAACACAGCAGGTTTAAATAATCAATCGTTGATATGACTCTAAAAAATTTAGCCACATGTTGAGAAGGCAGTTTAGCCATTTGATTCAGGCGTGTTGGACAAGACGCGTCTAAAAGTTACTCTTCCTTGTTTCTGTGGAGGAAGCAGATCCCCACACGGCATTGTGCCGTCACCATGATGTGTAACCGTGGCAACAGTGATCAGGGTAAATACATAGCATTTTGAATATAAGCCAAAAAGTTTGATTTTGGTCTCATCTGATCAAAGGATGTTCTCCCACTATGTACCTAGTTTATTTAGGATCCACATTTAGCTGCA
Source organism: Girardinus metallicus (assembly GCA_903067095.1). NCBI lineage: Eukaryota > Metazoa > Chordata > Actinopteri > Cyprinodontiformes > Poeciliidae > Girardinus > Girardinus metallicus. Next base: position 6,522 of record CAEGAE010037105.1, read on the forward strand.
GCTATGCTGCCTTTACTCTTACAGTGGTCCAGACATCACTTCATTACATTACTAAAACAATTTTTAGAAATTAAATAAAAACAAAACCAAAAAAACAACATTGAAGACAATATGGCAGAATTTGTGTAATTTTAGGTCAAACACATAATTAACTGTAAAGGAACATAGTATATGTATATATTTGATAATACAGGTATTGTGCCAAACGGGATTTTACCTCAGAGTAAAAGAGGCCGAGTAATAAAAAGCATGCAGCACCTTTTAGATTTTATTCCACACACTTTGTAGAATATCTTGTATCATGTTACAACCACAGGTCGTGGTTGTAACATGACAAAAAGTGAAAAGGTTTGAGACGTAGGGATACCTTTGCAAAGCAGTGTACATATAATTTATGACAAAAGTCTTATTCTTTTTATAGAAAGTGGCGGTTTTTTCACCCATCATGGCAGTATTAAAACAGCTGCACTGACATCGAAACGCACTGACACCTCATTTAGCTTGTCCCTTGAAAGAACATTTTCCAACATACTCACTCTTCTTGACATTCTGAACTTAATTATTTTGAAAACAAGCATCAATTTAAATGTAAGATGTAAGAAACATTTAGCTCTGTAGAAGTAAAATGTCATTCAATGCAAATTTAAACTTTGAGCCATAATTCAGCATCTCTCAGAAATAAACCAGCCATGGCATAATTCTGCCACTCTTTCCATTATAAAAGTGAGGTACTGGATGTAAAAATCAACACACACACATTTTTTTTTTCTTCACAACACTCTGAAGAAATGTAACCAGAAAAACAACAAGAGCAAATCCGCTTAATTATTTGTAGAGATAAACCAAACAGAACAAGAAAATAGTTCAATCACATTTAGTAATTATTGACATGCGGGTTTGTTTTAATGGATTTAAAGTCACAACAGAAAACAACTTAATATATCATTTATAAAAAAATAAAAAAAAAAAACACCAAAAAAATTATTAGAATCCCATTTACCTCACAGAAAAGTGTGAGCTTGTCATCAGGTAAGAGACCATTAGCTTCATCAAGGAGGAAATCCCTCCTTATAAATTTTTTGAAGCCCCAGTCTTTGCCTTGGACAAACCTATACGCTCTTTGGCTCTCTGTAAATAGAAACATAAAGTTTTGCAACATTCTTCAAACCTGCAGCTTAATAAATAACAAAAATAAATGTAAAAATGTACACAGTTTGTATTAAAATATTTGTAATTGCTACTACTCACCCATTGCTTTTGTTTCCTCTCTTTTAGCATTCAACAAAGAAAACTTAAACTTTGCTCTGACTTCACTTTTTGGACAACTAACAAGAAGTAAATACAGTGATAGATAATCTTTGCTTTCATCGTCAAGTCCCTTTGGATTTACTCTAAGACACCTGGCACAGAATAAAGTAATGAAGGTTAGATTATGCATGAATATGATATGTTGCAATAACCGTTTTATGGCCACAGAAACCTTAGACTGAAATTCAGAGTAAAATACTTTCATACTAACCATTTCATTTTGTCATTAGGGCCAGAAGAGAAGGTTGAACTCTTCAACACCTCTCCCATTTCTTCTCTGCAAAAACTAAAGTTGTTTATGGTCCACATGTAGGAAAACTTCACTACTTTGACCTGAAAACCAATAAAAATCAAGCAAATTAGATGTTTTATTATTTAAAGCACAGAAATAAAAATTTATTGATTTTAACAAGTATTATGGATTGGAAGTTAATCAGTTCAAACAACTGCTTTATTTTACTGACAGATCCAGTTTCAATACAAAAATGTATTGTCCGATCCAATCCAAAACAGGTTCAAAGTCAATAACACAAACTCCAGTTATAAAGAAGTTTATGTCGAATGACAAACATTTTTAGAGCAACCCTTCTTGATTCTAAATAATACGGGTTGAAGTGCAAGACAGCACTGGTAAGTCGCCGTTTAAAAAAAAAAAAAAAAAATCAGAAAATAGTGTTTTTAAATTTGAAGGAGACGTCAATGGGTACTGGTCATTTTGCCCCTTTGCTATTTTTGTTGCTTTTGATACAAAACAGTACCGTATGCCTCCAGAACCTTCGTACTGACAAAACTTTCTGTGCTCTCTTTAACAACTGACAATTACCAGTAATTTCTTAAATTACATTTAAGGATTATAAGAAATATGTTCATAGTACTTGCAGGCTCAAAACTATTATAGTTTGATCAGGGGCATTAATCTATCAAATGTCATTAATCAGTCGACCCCAATGTACATGGACATAAAACTGTTTCTTTAATTTTAATGGGTTTAAATTGAATTCAAAAATGTATTCTGTGGCTTTCCAATTAAAAAAAATAAATAAATAAATTATAGTCTTTTCCCAAGACAATTAAAAACATTGAATAGAACCAGAACTGGAAGCACTTGGGCATTTTACAGAAAAGATGCCTTTTTGAAATTTATTTTAGTATTTTTGGTTTGTCCTCTACCTTCTGCAATATAATAAAATAAATTTTAAACGATTTCTGATAAACTTTAAGGACAATTTAAGATAAATATCTTAAATTTATCTTTAATTGTGTTGTGTTGTTCATGCAAACAACACAAGCTCCCATATTAAACCTAAATGTATGCGTTTCAAAACAGGACTAAATTATTTCTCATCAATATGATGTCCAAAAGAGATAATTTAATAAATGAATTTACTTCTGTACCTGTGTGTAACACCAGCTCTCTGCCACAGGTCCACTTGACATCTCCCCAGGAGGAGGAGGGGTGGGAACCCGTGACATCACTGGCTCGGATGTACCACTCACTGACGTCCTTAAAGCTCTGACAGTTTCAAGAAAAAAGAAAACACAGTGTTATTTCTGGAAAACATTACCCTCAGCTACGGTTTCAACATTTTCTAATATTAGCGGAAAATGCCTGGCAAAATAGTCACCAACTTGAATTAAAATTATTTAACAGGTTACATTTGATTGGAAAGTTATTCTGGTAAGAAATGGCTTAAGACATAAACAAAACCCAAACAAGATGCATCTTCTGTAAAAACAACGCCACGGATATTTTGGTTGTTGAAAGACAAAATACTGCCTCCATTTCTAGATTCATCGCTATGTGAAAAAATATCTTTGGAGTTGGAAACATGATTTAGATTCTAGCATCTCTTGATAACTGAAATATTTTCCTTTATGTATTGTACATAATTATAATATGTAGTGTGACAATGGCATCATGACCATGTTTATTGTTCCTGTGTTTATCAAAAGTGAATTAATTAATTTAGTAATAGTAATTTCATTAAAATCAATTATTTTCCTGTATTACTTGAATTAGTTACTGCAAAACTTGTTGGTTCTGTAATACCAATGGAAGCCCTAACGGAAAGGACCATATAAAAAAAAAATAACTTGAACTGTTTTATATTGTAAATTTACACTGACAGTTTATTTTTCTGATTTTTCTACTTTATATATTTCTGTGAATATGCATGTTTCCATTAGTTTTCACCTTGCAGCTGGCACATCAGAATTTGCACACTGAGACCTAAAGGACATTCCTACTCTATTATAAAACAAAGACAGAACTGGAGACGTGAAATAGTGCTGCAATTATATCAATTGTATTTTATAATAAATACAAATTTCTAAATTATAGTAAATCAAACACATAGTAATTCTGCTTTTGTCACTTGTAGACACTAAGTTAAAGTCCACTAAGTGTTGTTTAGTTTTCTGTCTATCTCAAGTTCTTTGTTGGAAACATTGTTCATGGCAACTTTTGATTTTCTGGTTAAATTTAGTAACAAAACCATTTAAAATAATTGTAAAAAATAAAATGCATAGATAAGCCTTTTTCATACAAATATTTCTGAGACATTACAATAGTCATCCTAAAAGTGTAACAAAATGAATCAAATCACAATCACAGCTAACTTACACTGTGATTGGCCTGCTGCCCAAAGTTAAACAAGCAGAGTGCAAGACAATTTTGGCATTTATCATCATAACAATAAAAGCGATGGTAAAAAAAATATATATATATATATGACATCTCTTTAGAATTTTACAGTCATATGTGACTACATGCCATTCCTGTCAAAGTCAAAACAAGTACTCTTAGAAAACAATACTATTTTTGAAAAACCTTCTTAGGACACCAGTGACATAAAAAAGCTTATTTCTTATCAAACTGCACAAACCTGCATTTTTTTTATGCTTCGTTGAACAAACAGTAGCAAAAATAGTTAAAAAAAATTACATCTTTGACAATACAGCCGGTTTTAGAAGTTTTTTAAAATTAATTGGAATTTATCACAATAAATCAAAAGTCTTATAAGATGGTTTTTATGATAACGATATGGTGAATGCCCAACTCTATTAAGTTTTTAAACTGAGAAAAATCATTTTAGTGGTATATAAATATCTGAAGGGTCATGGCTAAACAAGCACAATAAAACGGACCCTACAGAGATCATCAGTGATATAATGTCTATAGTGTGTTCATTAAAACACTAGAAGCTAACAACAAATACTTTTTGCAGAAAATGAGTTTCTGTGGAGTCCACCTGAACTTTAAAAGCAGTGTTACTCAAATACTTGTACATACTATTCAGATGGGAATATTTACAGAAACTTGCTAACATTTTGCACACAGGGGAAGAATGACATATATACTGTAATAATCATAATTGAATTAAAATAAATTTGAGGAAAACCTTTGGACATGCCACACACATGATCAACAAATCAGGTGAAAAGATTTTTTTTGCAAGATAACACGTCAGCAGACCACAAACATTTGAACAGATATTTTACAGACTTCAGTGATTTTGCAGGCCAGGACACGTTTTGATGAAAGTACTGTGCAAAGACAATGGCAAAATCTGGCAGGCACACCAGTGCAAATTTACTGCTGCTAAATCGTTCAATGCACAACAACGTTTCATAATTTGACAGTCCAGAAAAAATTACCAAAATTTTATGGGGTCATTTTATACCTTCTAATCTGATCAAGAATGTTTAGAAAAACACTATGAACTAAAACAGCTTACACTAATAGCTAACACTAAACAAGATGACTAAAAACAAAAAAAAAAAAAGCGTCCCAACTCCAGGACAACATCAATGACCATGAAGGCACAAGATTTTAATCTCTGTTCTGTGTGTGAATTGCTGCTATTCTAATTAAGATTTAACAGCTCTTTCCACAGGAAAACAGAAAATGAAATTCCACTTAGTTCAGCTTAAATATGCCACACCCAACTCTTCAAATTACCTCCAAAATCACATGAATTTTAAGCCCCATTTCACTGATATGAGTTTATGAAACATCTGACAGGAAATGTTTTACTAATCACTGCCATTTATGTTTATGATGCTTGCTGTGATAACTTATTGACTATATAGTCTAATGTGTGTTTAGGTCATAAAAGGCATTGTCCAGTCACTGCTAATAAGGTACAGCAAGGCTTTAAAAATTAACGGCTTCAAAACTACAAATTGTTCACCATGTAAATTAATTTTTAAAGTGACTTTAATCTCTATATTAAAGTCACTTTAATGAGACGTGACCCGGAGAGAAAGACCTGGAGTTTTCTGCAGCTATACCTAGCAAAAAGTACAACGGAAATAACCTTCCCTCATCTGCTACCGTATGCTGCTAATCCGCTAACTTAAAGAATGCTACGTCACATTTCCCATGCTTACAAGAAGCTACCAGAGCAGAAAACTCACCTAATTATTCAGCAAACTTAAAACACATTTTATACTCACTAAGTACTTTGGAACTATTAAGAAATTTAGCAGGTCATCGTTCCGTTTCTTTGCTTCAGTGTATGTATCAAAATCAGTTTGTATAAATGATCCCTTATATATATTAAAATTGATCAATATTTTTCATTATTTTTGCACAAGTCCAAATATTTGTCGCTTTTGTGTTTTAAATTGAAACAGCTTATTTATGTTGCACATTTCTGTATTAGGAATTATGTGAAATGTTGTGGTATTTTTACTCAAAGTTATAATGTGGAAATCTCAGCATGATATCATTATGCCTAGTGTTTAGCTTGAGCAGCTCTTTTAGTGATTATAGATTTCATGTTTAAGTTTACATTTACTCATTAAATAAATGTACATATATGCAGTTTTTTAAAATGCAAGAAAATATGCAATGTCAAGCAAAGCAGAACACTTTGATGATGTACAAAACACTAACATGTTTTGTATGTTCATTTGAAACAGGATTGGCCAAACAGTAATGAGATCTCATACTGAGAATGCATGTATTAGCATGCATAGGCTTGCTACTCAAAATCTGTTTTGAGTATGTTGCAGTACCTGTATCACCCACCCCCTGAGCTTATCTACAAAATCTGAGTCATGCAACATGAGGAATGAATGGAAAACGTTTGCATCACCTTTTGAATTCTTGAAAGATGTAAAATATGGAGTTTTTCCCTCTATGTATTTATAGAGTCCTTCATTGTCCCATCTTCCTGTAAGAAATAAACAAACATAGATTAGGGCAAGCAAATGATCAAAATAAGCCCGTATAAAAAACTAGATTGTCAACAAATCATAGCAATATCTGAAAAAAACCACCAAGATCAAAAAGAACTAAAAACTTACACCATTAAAATGTATTGCCCCCATTAAGTTGAACTGCAACAATATTAAATCTGGACATATGCTCACATCAGGAAAATCTGTTCTACACTACGAGTTATAGAGAACTGAAATAAACTGGAATATTTCATCTTATGGTAAACATAATTTTGAAAAAAAAAAACAAAACAAAAAAAAAAAAAACGCTCTTGTGAAATCAATTTAATGAACTCAAGAATTCACCAGAAACTGTTTGGCTAACACGTTAGCTAGAGTTTTGCAATAACGCCAAAAATGCAGCAGAGGATGCAAAGCGGTGAAACATTTTTCTAGCTTCTTTGCATTATCTTCAGTTGCTGTTACTAAAGTTGCGGAACAAAGCTCACAATTCTCGATATTCAGGATGTAAAACGAGTGCGACAAAAGATGAAAAGAGAACTGTTAGCGAACACAGGTTTCAGTTAGAACAGTCATTTCCGATCGTCATCTACATGGCTTCACTGTTCAGTTATTACACATTTAACCCTGCTTAAGAGTTGTTCAAAAACGATATTCATAACTAAACGGAGAGAAAACATGATGTAATAAACGGTACATATTTGGCTAACCCAAGCTAATGTTTCCACTAGCAAGATTAACTTCACTATAGCCTTCACAGTGCAAATGTAGCGTATTTATCTGCTCACGAACCATCTGTAAGCTTCACTTTGCTATGTTACTCCTCGCTTGTAACACAATCAAATCAGGGTTGCGTCAAGTTAAATCAGGAAGATGATGTTTGGACTCCGCAGTACCCGGTGAAAACAAAGGCCCTACACTGATACCAATGACAGGATGCTAACCAGAAGCTAATGTAAATCCTCACGCTCTGTTACTGGAAGTAAAAACAACATCGGCTAACTAGCAGCTAGCGAAAGGCTAATCCTTCTCCCTCCTGTCTGCTTACAAAAAGTTTAAAAAGACGTCGTACTGACGTACCTTTTAATTTTATACTCCCATATATATCGAATAAAACATATAGCTTTGTGTTTTAATCGCTCCTTCCACCGTGCGGCACTTTGGACTCTTTTTCATTCAGTCTCTTCACAAGGTTTTCTTTGTCCAATTTATCTGTGCTAGCTTACAGTTGTCTAGCTGGCTTGTAGCTTCACGGGCTAGAAAATATAGGACATTGCGCATGCGCGAAGTTTAGGTAACGTTCAGACTGGATTCCTCTAAAGTGGATACATAAAAACGTCTCTTTTACTATTCAGATCAGAACATTTAGTTCAATAATTTAGTGTAGCTTCTAGCTTTTAAAATGAAACAAGGTCTTGATATTTGTTCAGAAGATATATGTACACACATGTGAATAGGGTAACTGTTAAATTAAATAAAAATAAATAAATGAAATACACCTTTATTCAACACAATATGACCATTTGAGCATCATAACTGGATCATAACAGATCATCAGAGAAATATAAGAGGTTTTTTTTTTAAAAAAACAAGTCTGATCCTTAGATTAAAAAAGTGATTCCCACTTTTGGTAGGAGCTATTACTAACATTTTGGTGCTGGACACCACACCACACGACCCATTTCGCAGTCTGAAGTCAGAACTCCAGCCGAAAAAGCAGGTTCAAAACTTTGTGTGGCAAGTGGTCAGGATGTTGTGCCTGATTTTTGTAAAGAGTGTGTGCTTTGAATACATTCAAATCAAAAGCTTGGGCACTAACAAAAAAACAGTAGGCAATACTATTTTTATATGTCTTAACATATGACATTTTATGAACAAAAAAAAAAAAATCAAAAACACTTAAAAGAATATTTTAATTTAAAAATAGGACATGCTTGTATCAGACATTTTCGTATTCAACACATTGAGATAGAAAGTCGACAACGAATGCATAATTCCTCACAAATATACATAAAAGTACTGTTTTTCAAACAAAGAAATATTACAGGTTGAAACAAAGGAAATTATTTGCACAAGGCAAATCTATGAAAAGATTCCAAACTGATTTACAGGAAATTACTAATTTATTTACATTGAGAAGTACATTTCAACACACTTAAGCAAAAAAGCCATACTATGTGGTTTTGCTGACTAAAATTTGTTCAGCTAGCACTATCACTTGCTGAAAACATCCCTCCCCCTACTGACTGAAAATAAGTTGGTGGTTTGTGCCTTGCAACTAGATAAATGTGTTGCTATAACTGAGGAGTAGAGGAGTAGATCTTTCAAAATTAAATTCTTGTCTTGTCTATTTTCATCACACAATCTCTGCATTCAAAGCATGTTGCATTTATTCCTGTTTTTGACTTAATTTGTTTCCTAAAAATGCATTGCAGACAATTGTAAAATCAAACAAGCAATTCATTATTGGTGGTATGAAAAAGCAGGGTTAGCTGATTTCATTCCAAAAATTAGTAAGAGCAAAACAACTAAGTGACATTCTATATCTCTTTTTGTTTGGACATAGATCACACAATTTTTACTCCTAAATCTTAATTTAGATCTTTATATTGCAGCTTTTCGCAGTTTATTTAGTCTTGAAATGTGAAGATCAATCTCAAATAATCCCCAGGGACAACCAGAAAACTGACATACAAAGATTTTATGGTCAGAACACAGCGTGAGCAAGCCACAAAACTAACAAAATGTCAAGTAAAACTGTCACATCATTCTGCAGGACCATTTTAAGTAGCCATGAATTGGAAATTGCTGGAGCACCAGCGTCACTTTACAAAGTAAAGTGAGTTTAATATCATCTTAGGCTGAAAGGATTGCCAACCAAAAAAGAAGTTCGTCCTCTGAAATCAACAATGTCAAGCTTCACTCAAATTTGCAGCAACTCACATGGACAACCCAAATGTTTTCTGAAGAAACGTTTCAAGGTCAGATTGGACAAAAGTGGAACTAAGATGTTAAGAGTTGAAGTCCCATATGATCCTGGTTGGTTGAGCTGGGGCAAAATGAAGTGCAGGTGAACTGCAGGGAGTCCAGCAGGGGGTCTGGGATGTTCCTCAGATGCTTCAACACATTTCTCACAAAAGATTTCATGATCAGAAACAGGCTTGTAATTATGTAATCGGTTGGAGACCAGGATAATGGTGTAGCAGAAGGGAACCTCACTCGGCTCCAGAGACTCTGTGAAGATCGGAGTTAAACAGGCAGGGTAATCAGGCAGGGTTTTTTGTAGGGCTTATGTTGCAGACGGCACTCCTAGTTCACATTTACACTTTACTTTTAGTTAGAAACCAATGAGTGTTGGACTATTAAACATTAATAAATAAAGAAATGTGGAAGTAATAATCTCCATACGTGGCCCAATTCCTGTGATTCATGTGCCACTTTCCGGTTTCTCTGGTGTGTCAAACACAATACTGCTTCTTGTAAGCCTCTCTCTGAAACAATACCCCATAAAGCCTTCTTGTGAAGTTGTGATAACCAGTTCCCTCTCAGAAGGATGGACTGCAGAGAGAGCAATAAATGACTATCTCTGCTCCAGTTTTGATTCATGTGCAAAGTATGGCACACTCTTCAAGCTTTTTTTGTTGATGTATGCTTAAGCATTTTTGCTGTCACATATTGGGGAGTAAAATGTCACATTTTGCTGACCACATCAAATGCCTTTAATGCCACAGCAGTGGTGCACTGACCTATCTTGAAGTAGAAACGTTTGTTGATATGATCGCATTTTAAGGGGAAAGGGAGGATATAGGAATTCTTATCACACATTTAGATCAGTTTGATTTTAGAATTGCAAAATGGTGCAAAACGGAGTGGGTCCATTTATCTTCAGTTCTATTAAAATCCGTAACATTTTTCAGATAAGGCACATCCATGTGCATTTTGGTACTTAAAACTTGTCAATATAAAATAGTATTTTTTGTTTCTTTGTTGTATTTTTCATTAGAGTTAAATTACAATGGAGTTCTCACCATTTAGTTGGTTATCAGCCTTCATTCATCATTAAATATTGTTGGGTTGGATTATCAGATAGAGCAGCATCTCTTGATAGTCAACATAGTTCAAAGTCTTGGATCACATTTGTCTTCAGCCCTCTTTACAATTTTTAATGAAAGGGATGCTAAGATGCTAAGATGCTAAAATGGAACTGAAGAAAGGTGATTTTGTCTGGTGTTATGACCCGTCTAGGTGTGGCCAGTTCACAACATGAAGGACCCATCCTCTTCAGATCTCAAGTAGCCGACACACACAGTTGAACATTTTATCATGTTACTTATTTTAAAAAGAGGTATTTTTGATTGAGATGTTACAACAAGTGGAGTATGTGGCTTCAGAGTGAGCTATAATGCCGAAAACATCAAACAAAAGGAAACTATCTGAATATTAACCAACTTACCTAATTGAAAGTAAATAAACAAAATGGCAAAAACTTACCTCCCTAATTAAGAAAAACATGAGAAACATAAATGGTAGGACACTCCTACAAACTCCAGAACTTTTACAAGGCGTTAACAGACAAACAGTGTGGCCGGCTGAGATGAGCTGAGGATGGATGGCAAGAAGTCAAAGTCTGCAGCTTTTGTATCCATCACCTCCGGGAGGCCACCAATTGAACATCTCCATTGTTGTCTGGGAACCAATCAGAGACAGGCGCCTGCACACTCATATTTGCATAATTAAGTTGACATTGGTAATCCATTTCTGCCCAGATTGTGAAACAGACCCATAGCATCACAGACCCCCCAACACACTTCACAGAGGCCATTAGTTGTTTTTACAATGTTCACACTTTGTTTCACACTAAACCCATCTGAAGCTTTTTCTTGTTGAAAAGCTCAATCCTACACCATTCTGACAATGTGCAATATCAAAAGTTGCAATATCATATGTTGATTGCTGTAGCAGTCGTGCTGCACAATTCAAAATAATTTCTAACACTGATTGTTTGGAACAAAGTCCATTGATGTGATAGAGCTAAATTTGAAGTTGGCACCTCATATTAAGAATTATATGAGGTAATATAATATTAAAAAACTTCATATGTTTGCATATGTGATGATGGGACAGAATATATATATATATGTATATATATGTATATATACATATATGTATATATACATATATATACATATATATATTCTTTAATCTATCTATCTATCTATCTATCTATCTATCTATCTATCTATCTATCTATCTATCTATCTATCTATCTATCTATCTA
>CAEGAE010037127.1:0-10585 GCA_903067095.1 Girardinus metallicus
TATATATATATATATATATATTTAAAATAGTTTTTTTTAAACACACCAGTAACCAGTAAACTGATGGAATGGGATGTTCTATTTATTTACCCTTATCAGTTACATAATTTTAATAGAATTTCTAGACCTTTTGAATAGAAAAATTGGATTCTGACTTGAAAAGTGACCCTAAAAATCGTAATCGAATCATTGCTAGACACTGAAAGATTAGCATCTCTTGTGTCCACTCATCCTTACAAAATCTTAAACTCATGTATCTAAAATTAATGCCCTAAATTGTCTTATATTCATACAAAAATTAAGTTTATTTTAGAAACGTGAGAACCTCATGTCTTAAATTTTGCCACAGAAGGACTATTTAATCCCATAATCTGTGTAGTTTTTTTTCTCTCATGACTCAAAGGCAAAACTTTGAGTCGTGACGTCATCATAATGTTCTGTGACTCGAGGCGGTTACAGCTACCGGCTAACTAGCTGTTTACCCTTGTTTGACACAGACTCTGAAGTTATAGGTTTAGTGAATTTAACATGGCGCTCAAACACCAGTCTTACCAGTTGATACTATGGAGGGAAATACTGCTCAGAATGTGGGATTATCAGACTAAAAAGATTTTTTTTACTTGACATTATGTGTCTAGACCACAGAGATTGGCATAGTACCCTCAGTTATAAATAGTGTTAATCAGTTATTAGGGTGCAGCAAATGGGTGTAACTGTAGTGGACATTTGAGTTGGTGAAACCTGCAGAAAGCCAAAAGTGTTGCCGTCCTTCTGTGTTCTCTACGTGTGTGTGCGCCTAGGGAAGCCATGCTGGTGACAGGAAGTACATTCTGGTGGAACCAGGGCACTTCTCCTTCCTCCGCCTTCCCTTACTTCATTCATGTAAAGTGTTTTTTTTTTTGAGTGCTTAGAAAAGTATTATGCAAATAATATGTTATTATGATTTATAAGTTAGAAAGTCTGATGGTTCTGAAAGAATAATCAGGTCTGCTGTTAATAGTGAAAATGATGTCATGTATTCTGTCCTCCCTGGACACTCGGTAGGAGTCTGGATCAGTGCAGTTGATTTAAAATCCATTCTAGTTGGACACATTTCTTTAAAGTTTGGAGTGACGGTTCAATACCCTTATCAAATACTTGTTATGAAACAATCTGAGAGTAATTATCCACATAAATCTGTTTTCGTGATGGATTCCTGAGCGTTTTTGGTCTGGAATGTAACTTTCTGGAACCTTTATATGGTCTCTTGGAAAGAAATTGAAAAAACCCTCATAGCTTGGATAAAGATTACAGCTGACTATATTTAAAGACACAATATCTGACTCATTTTTGACATCACTGCATTTTGAGTGAAACATATTCAGCGTGGGTGGGTGGCCTTAAATGTTGTTCAATAACAAAAATGCCAAAGTCCTTTTGTGATACAAAGTTAACAGAATGTGACTCATGAAAAGTTTTGTGTTTGTCTAGTTTGGTCCTCGTCCCAAAAGTGGAAACGCAGGAAGGAGAAAAAGTTAGTTTCCTGGAAGTTTGTTCCAGATTTGTGGTGCATAGAAGCTGAATGCTGCTTCTCTCATGTTTTGTTCTGTATGTAGAACAGACCAGAACCAGAAGGCCTGAAAGCTCTGGAAGGTTGATACTACAGCAGATCTTTACTGTATTGTGGTGCTAAGCTGGTCAGTGATTTATAAACTAACAACCATATTTTAAAGTCTGTTCTCTCAGTGAAGGACTTTAAAACTAGGCGATGTTCTCCATCTTCCTGGTTTAAGTCAGAACGTCAGCAGCAGCGTTCTGGACCAGCTGCACATGGAGAATTGATTTTTTTTTTTTGTGTTTAGGCAAATCTGTGAAGAAACTATTGCAGTAATCAGTGTGATTACTGACGCAGATAAACATATGGATGAGTTTCTCTAGAGCTTACTAAGAAGATGTTAGTCCTTTAGTCCTGTAAATATTCTTCAGGTGATAAAAGGCTAACTTTGATTCTGACTAGAATAGAAGTTACATATTGCAGCTTTAAGGCAGTACCATTGATGCAGTGCAGCGTTTTGGTTTGTTTGACTGCTGCAGGCAGCTGGATTTGTTCTTCAGCTGATTTATTCTGTTCCAGGTGTGTAACTCAGCTCAGTGTAGAGTGGTCTACGTAACTTAGACTACTTAAATACGCCGACATAAAGTTCTGGGGCCTCATGCATAAAGCGTGTGTGCGCACAAAAAATGTGCGGCGCCATGTTTTACTCACAAGTCGGCATGTATAAAAATTAACTTTGCGTCAAAGTTTGTGTAAATGTGCGGCAGCCACGCAAACTTTTTCTGTGGACAATGTCAAACTACAAAGTGTCAAAACTCACCTAAATACAATGAAATCCAACTACATTCAATGTTATTTAGACCAAGAAGCATCAAACCCCATGTTTTTTTCATGATTTTAATATTTTAGTGTTTAAACTTAAATTATGAAACTGAACGGCATTTACCCTCAGAGAATTGCCTAACACTGAGACAAAATATAAAATATAAAAATAAAAACCTCACTCTAATGTAAATAGTACTTTTCATCAGCTTTTGTCTCATAAAGATGTAACGCATTAGTCTGTGTGCCAAAACGCATAAAATGCATCTATGGGGTAATTTCATTTTCACAAAAAAAAAAAAAAATAAAACCTGGTTGGATCAGCAGATTAACTCCAAACAGGTTTGATTATTTTAAGGTGATCAAGGTGTGTATAAGTAGCTGTGCAAAGGGGCTCACCTTTGCGCTGTGCCACACTTACGCGGCACAACGTAATTGTGGCGCAGCGCCTTGGCTCTGATGGAGAACGTCGCCAATGGAAGGATTCAGAGGAAGCGATTGATCAGAGATCATATTGATCTGCTGGGAAATGTTGATGATGGTTTATTGGCGTTTAGATTAATCCAGACTGATCATCCTGGAGCTCTGAGCAGAACCTAAAGAAGGAGCCGTGGTACCGGTACCGGTCCAGCTGCAGTCATCCTTCATCGAGCCGCCCGCTTTGTGAAAGTGCCTTTCTGGACAGAAATCATCTCTATTCTGTAAATGTACAACTGACACACATGATTCTACTATTTAGAATAAATGTCCATTTTACCCACTCAAATGGCTCTCTGACACGCTGTCATTCTTTAAATCCCTGCTGGAGGCGCTACTGTCCCAACAGGCATTTGCACAAACTCTTTATTTTCTTTTTTGTTATTATTTGGATTTTTTTTCTTTCTTTAAAATGTATTATTTTTGTTTTTGTGAGGTGACCTTGTGCCCTGAAAACACATTTTACATAAAGTACAGAATTATTTTTATTATAAATACTCATACTGCTACAATTAAGGCCGTTGCCATGGTTACTGCTTCACGTGGTGGCAGACTTCTGGGTATTCATACTAATTAACATATGTACTTATGGATGGCTCTATAAAGGAAAGGTGCGCAGCCATGTGCGTACGCACGGCTTTATGCATCTGATTTTTTTTTTTGCGCCACACTTTTCAAAATTTTTCCATACGCCAAGTTTTAGTGTGAAAACTGTGCACTCTTTTATGCATGAGGCCCCTGGTTCTGCCACCTTTCTTTCTCCTCTGCAGCTGCATGAGAAACCTGAATGTTTCAGTGACGGCGGGGAGTCTTGTCTTTGTTTTGGTGGCACTTCTTAATGTTGCTCTTCAGAACGCTGCACAGAGATCATTCTGGATGAGTTCAGGATGTGTTCAGGTAGAGAACTGGGCTGTATTTGTTGGTATGTGTGTGTACCGAACATGAATATTTTCGGTACAGATACCATTGCAGCCCTAATGCACATAAAGAAACAGAATAGTGTGCGCTGCCAGCTGACTCGGCATCCATGTCCTGCCCTGCTCCCAGATTCTACTCTGTAACATTTCTAGTTGTCCAAATGAATTTCCAGCCAATAATCTCCTGCTGACTAATGTATGTGTGAATGGCAGCTGTGGAGCAACTCTATGAATGTCTAGAAAACGTTCCCTTATGTGTGAACTTGTGGTGGGCTCTTCTTGTTGTAACATGCCCCTGTTTGAATGTGTGTGTTATCATGTGCACATGCTTTTAGCACACACACAGCACATTGTTAGAAAAACTGTGGCAAGCTACATTCAGCGTGCCAAGATGGGGGTTGTGATGGATGAAGGCAGCAAATGTTGGCAGCACACAGAGCTCAGGGCAAGGAGGATATGAAAACCCTGAATTAAGAGTTTTAATATAGATTTTTTTAAATGTGGGTGTTCAATTTATGTAACTGCAAATTAGAAAATGGTAAAAGTTGTACCCACTAGCCCATCACAGGTGGCTATTTTTATTCTCAGAATCCCTTCTGTTGGCTTCAGTTTGGCTGCAGAATGCAATGAAGTTTTTAAACTGACTTTATAAAGCAGAGATACAGCACATAATTTCACAAATTAGCTTGAAATTGGATGTTTTCTCACCTGATAATCTGGTTGACTTGATGCCATTGGGGATCAAGGTTGAAACCAAACCCTTTGAAAAAACTTGTTCCCCTCCTCGCCTGTAGTGGTGCTGCTCCAGGAACCAATGAAGCAAAGAAGAAAACCTCAGAACAAGACACTGAGCACAGCTTAATTTTTCACAAAATCTAAACAAATGGAGTAGTGTCACATTTCAGTGGTCGTAGGATTTGTCTTTGGCAAAAGACCACAAGTTGTTTCTCTAGCTCTGCACATGCACATTTGTTTTGGCTGTATTTACCCAGAATGTCCTGCACTATACTCCACTTCCTGCTTTTAGAGTGATCTCTGGTCCAGTTGGCATTTACAAATCTATTCAAACCGCATACATGGGTGTTCACTTCCATCGAACCAAAACAGTTTTTTAGGTGGACCAGATTTCACTTTTTGATCCACATCAGAGTTTGATCACACATTCACACCTCCACAAACCAACCAGATTTTCTAGTTAAAGTAAATTGGGGTTAGTATTATGTATTTGACATTTTCTAGCACATCAAGTAACTGTTAATTTCACTTGTAATAAAAATATTGCATAATGAAATATGACTTTAAAGAAATTTGACTTTGTAATTTAATGCCTTGAAATTGGGCTTCTGTCTCTTGAAGAAACGCCTTTGGAAGCTCTGCCTTCAGGAAGTCATCAGAACATGGCTTGTCTGTTAACCCTTTAAGAGCGTTTTAACCAGTTATGCACTTAGATGTAGCTCCTATAATGAACTCAGTAGATGCACACTTCCACCACGTGTTTTCTAATTGACCCTGGCTAGTCTGAAGGAGTCATTGGGGAGGGTTCGAAAGCTTCGAAACTGCAGCTCTGAGGAAGAGCTGCGTCTTAAAGGCAGCACCCTGTCCACACAGGTTGGATGGTTGCATTAATGGATTTCTCAAAAATGCATGAAAGAATAATGGTAACACTTCAGGTATGTTTTTGCTGAAGGAATAACATAACATTTTTACAAGCATATTTTACTAGCTTAGCTAGCTACTACAGAATGCGACAATGTTTTTGTTTTCCAGTTACTCAATCAATCGTCAGAAAATTTAATATATTACTTAATTACTAAAATAATCTTTTGCAAGAGCCCACTTTCATAGGCATAATTTAATCCAAACACCTAAAAGTTTGTCATACTTTTGCTATGGCAAATGTAACGCATGTGACATTTTTCTGTCTGTCCCTTTACACCAGTAGGTCCACCCTAACCCTTCCATATCATTGGACTGTGGACCCTGCACAGGCCTGTTTGGGTGTCACATGGTATCTGGTTCTTGGGACAATCAGAACAACCATGAACAGAACCGTTCTACTGTGTGCAGTGTGCAGATCCTCAGTAGCATCCAGTGGTAGGTTGGAAGAAGTTGGAGCTCATGAATGCTGGTATTTGTTGATGGGTTGGTGTTGCTGTCTGTTGCTTGTGGTGTGTTGAGTTGCACTGTCCTGTTGGAGGAAGTGGTTGGGCTTCAGCAATGTTTAGTAGGTGGTTTGTAGCATCTACATGACTTGAGCTAGAACTAAATGTTTTATTGTTCCTGTTAGCTTTTTGGAATAATTCTAACCAGAGTTGTTTGCATGCAATCATGAACTTGGTTTTTGACGGTTCTAAAAAGAGTCCTGCCGTGAAATTGTTAGTTGCATCTGTTTAGTGGAAGACTTTCATTTGAAAATCAGACAACAGATCCATGGGCATATCAGCCTTACGCTTCTCTTCTGACATTTCATCTGACTTGATGAATAAGGGGGCTTTCTATTAACAGCAGGAGGTTTGGATCGCAACATAGACAAACCAATTCTCTTAAGAGAGGTGATGGTGGGATGGAAAGTGTGACCTGGATTGGATGTTTTGTTGAACCAGAAACTCTAGCTACGGTATTTGATGCTTGTTTACCACATGTCAGATAGCAGCACGATGAGTTGAACTTCACCACAATGTGGTGGTGCCTTGAAGTCTTCTAATGAATTGTTTTGCATCACCATCAGGGACTATCTGAGCTCTGAGCTGCTTCACAGGTTATTGTCTTTTTTATAGGTTTTCAGGACAGTGTTGCTATCAGGCAAGTTGTAATTGTTTTGTCTTGTCAACTGTTACTGGTAATGTTTCTTGTTGTCTGCAGACAAAGAAAGAAATGCAATTCTAATTATTCTAACAGCAAAAACAGCTGATGCATCATGAAAGGTAAATGTTCACTAGGTGAGAACTTATTTGGGAAATGGACTCCATTTCCCTTTTAGCGCAATGACCGCAATAAAGCCAAAAACCGCCTCAAGCGAGCGTAAAAACTTTATATATATATATATATATATATATATAATTGAGGAAGTTATTTTGAATTTTGCTGTTTCCATTAACTTTTTCTAATGTGATGCTTCAAATGCGCGTAAAACAAGTTTGATGGAAACATGATTTTAATCTAAACATCTAACGTTTCAGACTAGTCAGCAGAAATGCACTGACATACAGTCCAGGTTGACGTTAAAGTCCTGGGATCTTAGGTTTTAGGGGTGGGAATGTTTTACCAACTTTCGATTTTGTTTTTTGGGCCACGATTTCATTAAACATTAATTTTCAATTCAAAACAGTTATGATTTCTGTTTCATAAAGTATGAATGTGGATAAAAGTTCCATATTAATGTCTCCTGTGTATACAAAAACCGGATTGTGGACATTTCAGGCAGAAATGTCAACATTGCTGCCTGAGAGCATTTCTGCATAAAAGACAACTTCTGACCAATCACACCCTTTCTTCTCTAATATGACTTAAAAAGTCAGATATTGTTGTTGAGGTCAATTTTCTAAGCTACAGAAAAGTAAGTTATGCAGAAATATGCGCCGATTCTAAATCCAATATAAATTCTTTTCTTATTACAGAATTTACCAGTATTTAATTTCAGCAATTTTTTTGAAATTTCTTTATTTTATTTGATTACTTGATTATTACTTGAGCAGAATAGTCAATAGATTACTCGATCACTAAAAAAATAATTTACAACAACCCCAAGAGAGACATGCAGGCAGAGGAACCTCAGAGAATTAAACTAGCTTTATTCTGTAGAATATGGTCATTTGGTGCATCATGGGTAAAACTGAAGCACACTAGCTGTCATTTGCCAGCCTCCTCTTCAGCTTCCTTTGGGTTCATGAAAGCAGTAAACACACACTGACCACAGAGTGTGTGTTTCGGGTTGATGTTTCAGAATGCTCCGCCTGTCCTCTGGGAGTTCTTGTCTCTTCTTGGCCACGCTCTGCTGAAAGCCATTTGCACCATGGTTGTCAATTTTCCAACAGACATGCACACTTCCATGTTAAGCCTGGCTGCTCAGGTGGAGGTGGCTACATAGCACCAGACTTTCAAAATGTCAGGACCCCTCAGTGCTTTAAGTAGCTTTAACAAACTTATCATTACAGGACAAAATCGTACCGGTCAAGTCGCCCGTTTTGGTCGGGAAACTACAATATTCTACCATTGATTTCCTCTGTCTTCCAGTATTATTAATTTCACACTGCATTCAGCCTCATGCAATGTATTGTTGCGTCGTTTTGAATTTAGCTTTTTTTAGTCAAATTATGCTAACAGCAATAAAACATTTATTGTTTTATACCCAAGAATACAACAAAGGTTTGTCTCGTTTGTCCTTTGCTTCCCTAAAACTCGGGATGTTCTCCCCCTGAGAGTGATGCACTTATCCACAGTGAGAGTTATTTACAGATGTTTGTCCTCCGTCATAAATATCTACCCATTTAAAGGCCTAAACGTGATCTTTTCATGGGTTATCTAAGATTGCTCAGACTTCGAACCACTGTGCGATCAGTGTCCAGTGACGGATTTAAGTCACTGATGATGATAATAAAAGTTATTATCATTGTTTTTTTTTTACTTTGAGATTCTATTAACTTTGTTAAATTTTGAAAATTAAAGCACATGCAGTCTTATGATCTGTAAATACACTGCATGGTAGAATGCATTCTATGTCACACCATAAAACTGCCAAAAAGTCCTAAAAAGAGTCACGTTTTTCTGCCAAAAGTGATTAAGGCCCATTTTCTGCCCAGTGAAATGCAATTAGTACCTGAAAAGACTTGGCTTCACTCAGAGAGATAATATGTAAATATGTAAAACAAACAAATTTGCTACAATTCCCTTTTGTGTTGACATTTAGACTCTATTTTAGAAATTATATTCATAAGAATATGCACAGTGTCAACAAAGGTCGGCCTGTCAGATTCAGAGTGGTTGACAGGTAGTTATTTTAGATTTCTTGTAGACTGATTTCTTAAACTGTAACAGATAGTGGACCTCGGTTTTCTGCTTTTGGGACGGCTCACAGCCAGTGGCAGAACACTTTTTCTCCATTTTTAAATCCGAAAAAAAAAAAGTAGCACAGTTCATGTTGTTGTAGAATGAAACTAGAAATGCAGTCAGAGAGCTGAATTGGAGGACTTAAAGGTTTTGAGATGAGAACAAATAGACGACGACCTGTGATCTGGGGCTCAAAAGGGCGTCTTACTTTAATCTTATCTTTTTTGTTGGAAAGTCCTCTAGCCAGCCATTCTTTGCACTTTAGTAAAAACAGAAGGACTCACTAAGGACCTGTGGTTTTAGAAAACATGAGTTTTCCTTTTTGTTTTTTTTTTAATACCAATGTTACAGTGAAGTGTTGAAATTACTGTTTTAGGATGAAAATCCTAAGAAATTACTTTGCTGTTATTCTAAACAAGGGTCAAAGCTTTGAAGAAGATAACTGCAGTCAGGTTAACTCTTGTTTTGTTTTTTCTTGCAGTATTTCTTTGCTCTGGAATGAGCCTGAAAGCAGGTGTAGTCATGTTCTCAGTCTTTGTCCACTGCAGTTCCTTGGTGAACTTATTTTCCTCCCATAACTGTTTGCAAATCAGCATGAAAGATACCCATATTATTGCTTTATTAGCTCAGACGTTTTCCTGTTTGAAGGTTCTCCAGCTCTGTGCTCCATTTTGAGCTTGATGTTGGTTTAATGAAGAGCCATTTACCTGTTGGTCATGATTGTATCCTAAGGTGTTATCTGAAGCGCATCCATTTTGTATTTAGAAAAAGTTGCCAACATACAAATTCTACTTATAAATGTTTCTGTAATTCCACAAATACTGTGTCTGTCAATGTTGTATTTAAAATGAGCAGTTTGTGAGTCGAGTTCGTCTTCTTTCAGAGTGTTTTCCTTAAATGGGGTATTTCCCGTCAGTCATCCAAATCAGGTGAGGACTGGATTTTTGCTGCATGTCAGGGTTAGGGCACAAACAACTTTGGGTATTTCAACTTGTACCATGTAACGGTTTTTCTTTATGCTCTCTCTGTCTGTGTCTCACCTGAGTCGGTGTGTGTGAGCATTGGTGACACAGAGTAGAAAGCGGGTGTTTCTGTCCTGGCTTTGTCAGCTTTGGTGTTGGCGATTTTGAGAGTTTGCGATGAGCCCACGCAAGCCGAGCAAATGTTACTCTCAGTTCAATGTGTAAACTGTGTAAACTACGCAACCTGCGTCAAAAGTAGAAGAGTCACCATGTAGGGACAGAACCTTATATTACTACGTGCCATGATCTTTTTTTGTGGAGTGGGGCGCTCTCCTTGGATAATGGTACAGGAAGCACTGGGAATCTGAAAGTTGTTTAAACAAGCCCGGCCATACACAAAAACAGCTTGCTCAGCAGCACACAGTGATGGTCTACTTCTAAGGTGCAAGTCGAGCAGAGGCAGCACATCACTCAGAGAGCTGAGCTTTGATACAGAAAGCAGAACTTTCTTGATTTAAAATAAATTAGTAATGTTGAGAATGTTGTTTGTATCCTTTGAAGCCGAAGAGTTTCAGTATCTATAACCTAAAATCTCTTCCAGAGATTCGTGCTAAAAGTCCCGTTTTCTTTTCCTGATCATCTCGTTTTGATCCAGACAAGTAGGGCTGTTGTAAACCAACATTTTAGTAATCGAGTAATCTATCGATTATTCTTATGAATAATCGGGTAATCGGATAAAAAGATAAAATAAAAACATTGGTAAATCTAACATAACAGTATTACTATCGCATATCAATATCAGTCCAATTTTTCACATTTGAGCTTCC
>CAEGAE010037146.1:0-50051 GCA_903067095.1 Girardinus metallicus
TCATATTTGACATCTGCATTCGTCACACACAGAAACATCTACCAGCTCTGTAACGTCATGATGCTCTTTGCCACCCATTTGTTGCAACCGGGATGATTTGAAATTTATTTTCCGGTATTTTCAGTAAAGCTACGCATGTAAAGCACAGCCGCCCGCAGTGTTCAGTCTATCTGTTTATCTGTATAAATGATCCCGCCGGACTCCAGGCATCGCTGCCGTCATTTTAAGATGCTTATTAATCCCCCGGGAAAAAACAAAAACCCAGACATTATTATGACTCAATAAAATCCTCCCAGGACGAACTTGAAAACTGGACGTTATGCTGCTAACACTTAGCTTTCGTCAACAACTCAGGCGGAAATGAGAGAGTAAATAAAGTTCCGACCGGAATACGATGCGCTACATAACACATAATATAACGAGGCTTCGATGCAGATCGGTTTTCCTCGAGGAATTTTAATAATCGAGTTACTCGAATCACTTGAGGAATCGTTTCAGCCCTAATCTACAGTCCTTACATTGGCTCCCTGCATGTCAGAGAATATACTTTAAAGTACTTTTATAAATCACTGAATGACTTAGTACCAAGATACATTAAAGATCTGTCATTGTATCAATCTACAAGACCACTTGGGTCTTATGATTCAAGACTACTCTACAACCCCAGAATCAAAACCAGACATGAAAGCAGCATTCAGCATTTATGCTCCACTATACTGAAACAATATTTCAGAAAACTGCAAAAATGTTGAAACAGAGTTCATTTAAATCAAGTGAAAAAACTCAATTGTTTAGCGTTGCTTTCCATTAATAACATGGAAAGCAACTCATGCAGACATGCAGTCTGTTTTTAACCTCTCACAGCAACATAATGCCTTGCCTATTGTTTTATTGTCTTTTTAATTGTGTAATTTGAATTGCTATGTTGCTGATATGTGTCATAGAAAAAAAATGCCTTTCCAATTTTGAAAGAAAAATCTTGTTTTATTTTCAAACAAAAGTAAATCCTAGAAATGCTTAGAGCTAAAGACATTTAGACATTTATGTATATAAAAATACTTAGTTTTTAAGTTGAATAATGCTTTTTAAAATGTGGAATCAAAACAATGTGTGGTGAACTTGTTTCTGATCTTACTTCTTTGATTTCATGGTACTGTCCAAGTAAAGCGTAGGGACAGTATGAGATACTCATAGAGATGATTCCCATGGTACTGATCATCACCATGGCAACGTAAACATTAGGGAATATTGCCATAATTGCAGTTCCTAAAGACAGAAAAACACAATGTAACAAAGATGTCAGTCTCTAATAATAATGTATTACAATAAAATTTAGGAAGATTTTACAAATGGGTTTAATACAAAATAAGTGAGAATGTCAACATGATTATTTTATGTGTCCCATTGTGGAAGTTAGCAGAAAAAGACGAAAAAGTAATTTGAGTCTTGTTTTATTCTTAATGTCTTCCAACCAAAACCAAAAATAGAATGAAGGACAACCGTTGGCGTCTTCTCACCTCACCTTCTCCTCTTCACAATTAGAGCATACATTCAGGTGTGAAATGTATACATTGTATCCGCCACACCATTCTCTTTGAGAAACTATTAGATCATTCAATCATCAAACCCAACCCGATCAATGTCTAGTTCCAACTCAAGAGTGGAACCTGATAATGGTTATGCTAAGTAACTGTCATTAATAAGTGCAACAATTTATCTGTAATTGTTGCAGCAATAATAATAATGTTGCACTTAAAGTCCCACTCAGAACTTTAGCAAAAACTGAAGGATTCTGAATGAACACAAATACAAGTTTGACACATCACATGAAACTTTGCTGCAGCCCATTTGACTTACCTACTGAGAATCCCAAAGTTCCCACAACGTAGATGACCCTAATACTTAGATCAAAATTATCCAAAGACTTCTGAAGAATGGCTGGAACAGGGGAGAAGTTTTTGGTTATTCAACACATTAAAGGGACAAAAAAGGAAGCTTAACTGTATTATCTGCAACTTCCTTTTGTGTAATTTGGTAGTTTGCTCAGTGCCAAGTAATCTCAAGATGAAAAACGGGGTTGGTGTTTTACCAGAGCAGACAGCAGCAGTTGCAGCATACACGACCAACCCCCAGCACCCCATCTGTACTCCTCTGTGATAATCTTGTAGCTCTGTGGAATTACCTGGTGCCTGACGAAAGCAGAACACAGACTTCAATGCAAGACAGAGACTGGACAGCTTGAATGGAACATAAATGAATAATAGTCCACTACATGATGCACAATTTCAATTTTCTATTTAATAGAACAAAAAGATGTATGCATTTACCTTAGGGTTTCCACGAAAAATGACCTGACCCATGAAGTCAGTGTAAAACACGGCTTCAGCTATAATGGAGAACCATGTAAGGAGGTGACATACACACAGTCTCCAGAGCTGTTTTGGCATCTGCAGAACAGGAAAATAAAAAGACTGACAATTAGCCTAAAGCTTAAATCAGAGTTTTTGCATTTTGTGAGCTCAAATTTTCATGCCAATTTTTAAAGATTTAAAAACAAAACTTTAGTGTAAATAAATGAAAAGCATTACTGATGATCGGGCTTTAAATTCGGAACCTGTATAAATCAGAGTTAACGGAACGGAAAGCCAAATAGATGGTGGAAAGCTAGTGATTAAATACATCAAAGAATGTACAAATACAAGAATAGATGAATGAATGAACAGTCTGAGTGAGGACATGGGGATGAAAAGATACAACTTCTAGAATTTTAGACAGGGAATAAAGTATGGAATTACAAAAAACCTAGTGTGCTCTTATTTCCTTTCCAGACTTTGAGCATACTAATCTCAATTCCATACCTTTCCAGACCCCTTTTAAACATCGACTTCTTCACAAGACAGGTTCCTTTAATGTACAACCACAAGTTTCCCTCAAATTTTGTATAGGTAACCCTGTACTAAAGTACAACAGTACAAAGTTTAGTTTACCTTGAACATGGATAGCCAAAGAAGCTTCACAGTTGTACCCCTTTCCGTTTCCCCAACGCTGCTGGAGCCTTCAGATGAAAGGCTACTTGCAGACAGCTGCCTCTTTCTTCTGTGCACAGGTCCCCGGATGCCTCGCAGATCAGTCAGACTACGGGAGGTGGCGATTGGCCGAGGGCCAGTGAGTCTTGTGCGTCTCAGTCTATAGCGTTGTAATGCCACTCGACCATAGTATGAAAATGTAAAGGAGGGCTGAAGATGAAGAAAGGACCAGTGTCAATCATGATTATTCCCAAAGGGAAATTAGATATTGTAATAACTGTCATTATGTAAGAATAAATTAAATTCCTTAAATAAAACGGAGAAAATAAATAAAATAAGTCTACCTGTCTGTAGAAGGTTGCTGGATGTTGCCGTGATGAGACTGAAGTGTTGCCAGTGCGGGTCCCTGGTTTGGTGGAGGTGTGGCCTTTACCTGTATTCAAGGCTCGAAAGGAAGGCAAACCAGCACTGGTGCCGTTAGCAGTTAGCTCATGCTAAAAGAAGAGAGAGATGCAGAAGTACCAGTTAAAAATCCAAACAAATGTCACAGGTTTCTACACTTTGCAAGCACAGAAGTTTTCTGTCTAGGCAGAGTCGTACATACTAAAGTTAAGTGCATACAGACAATTTACAAGAGTAGCAATGTTTTCAAACTGATTTTAAGTCAAAAGAAATAACATTTGTATTCACAGTGGAGTGGAAGATCTTACCCATCGTACGTGTGAATTCTCTGAGGCAGAACTGGCCTGAGGAACAGAAAGCTGGCCATTTGTTGGATCCTTTATTTGAGGCACATCTGTATTTGTAGGCTCTACAAACACTCCTCCATTAGTGTGAGAGGTGGGGTCATTAGTAGGAGATGACAACTCCATACTGGTGTCTGATGGCTTAAAGGCATTGTCCAGATCTTCTGGTAATAAAGGCACTTCAGGCAAGAAAATCTGCCTGTCTAGGTGAAGGTCAGAGTCTAACTCAATTGTAGCATCTGGCATGGCAAGGACTGAATCACTTTTACTCCGAACTCTGTCCACAGCTAGGAAATCCATTTCTGCTTCCTCGGGATGCGTTTCTTTCTCCTCTTGGCAAGAGGCTGGTGCAAAAGCATCTTCCTCTGCAATTGCAATGAGACAAGGTCGTGTGCAGGCAGGCAGTTTTACAGACAACTGACTGATGGACTCATCATCTTCTCCGTCTTTCAGTTGGTTGGCTGAAGCAAAAGTCCTCTCAGGGATACTGAGCATATGCAGTGTTACAGAAATGATAAAGATAACTCCAGCAAACAGGAAGAGGACCTGTTCCTGTGACTTAAATGCTCTACCCAGAGCAGTGCCGGTCCAGTCAAGGCCTCCCAACATGTAGCCAACTGCTCCGCCAAGTCCTGGAAAACCAGGAAAAGCACAGTAAAGATTCCTGAAATAAAAACGTGACTTAAATTCATTTTGTATTAACCTGTTAATAATTGAT
This sequence comes from Girardinus metallicus, assembly GCA_903067095.1. Taxonomy (NCBI): domain Eukaryota; kingdom Metazoa; phylum Chordata; class Actinopteri; order Cyprinodontiformes; family Poeciliidae; genus Girardinus; species Girardinus metallicus. The sequence goes on from CAEGAE010037146.1 coordinate 4,491, forward strand.
AGCAATAGACAGAAAATATTTTTATTTATTTATTTTGCAGAACTTAAACCTTGAGTTTTGGGTAGAACACATTTTCAGACAAAGGTTTTATGTCTTAATTACTGTGTGTTTCAGCAAATGGCCCTTTTTGTGTCTGTATACTTCAATTAATAATTACTAAATTAGTTGACAATTATTTCAGTAATTCGTTCATCACAATTAATCTGAATTTCAGCTGTAATTCAGACCCCTAGAATTTTTTTAACATCATCATGTAAAAATTTATTAACTTCTATGTATTTCTTTTTAATTTTATGAGAACCTCTGGTTTATGAGAACCTGCAACCTCTGGTTCTTTTGGCTCCTCGCATCGCAAACTGAGCACTTTCTTTGAATAAGCAGTTTATAAAACGGCACGTTTTGGCAGTTTGAAATGTGTTCATGCAATTTCTGCACAAAATGACCACCACTGACTTTTTTTGTGGCTCACAAACTATGTGCTATTTTCCCTTCAATATCCAGAAACATGAAATGTTTTGTTTAAAAAAAAAAGTACTATAATTAGTAGTAGTCCTTGAAGTTAATCCAACAATAAAAAAAGACAAATTCTACATAGTAGGTGTTTATGTTTCTTTTCTGTAATTTTAAAAGTTCACCAATAATACCAAAAAAAGTGAAATGTAAACATGTAAGGAATGTCTTACCAGCGGACAGGCCATGTATATTCAGAGCCATGTCTTGCTCATCAGCATCAGCAACGTCAAGAAGGTAAGCCCTGATTGGTCCCTCAGAGGCATCAGCGCAGAAGTCCAGCACCACAACACCAACAACAGTAAGAACGATACCAATTGGCTGCTGCTTAGTGTTTGGGCTGTCACCAATAGAAAGGCCTGAAACAAAACACCAAAATATATACAAAGTGGATTAACTTTTAAGAACTGTAATACTTGCAGAGGTGTAACTTCATCTAAGACTCTGTCTTACCAATCAGTGATCCGTTTAAAAATAGTGCCACACCAATTAGCACTCCTGTGCAAAGAGCCAGAATGAATGGTCTCCTCCGACCCCATCGCAGAGTGCAGCGGTCACTGGCTGAGCCAATCAGCGGCGTGAACAGAAGACCCAGGATGGGACTGAGAAACCAGGTTAAGCTGTAATATTGCTCAGGAAGACCTAGAAAACACAAAGTGAAGTCACTCAAATAAAACAGTTCAGATTATGCTCAAAATAAGACTTTACAGTAGAAACATAAGGCTTATATTTTATCTTTTGGAAAGATCTAATGTGAAACCTTGAGACATATGTTCCTCTTCTTTAGACACTTAAAAGTTTTAAAGCATTACATTTAGATTCTGTATTTTGCTTCAGTCTGTAATATCACAGTATTATTGGAATGAAGTGTTTCATTTTTACAACTATGCCCATTTCCTGAAATGACTGCCTTTGGAAGGAAGTTATGAAAAATATATTTAGTACCGATTGTCTATGATTTTAATTTGGAAAACCACCAATATAATAATATATAAAAAAAAATATTTACAACATTGAAAGAAAATTAGGGGTGCACCGATTCCCTTAATTTTGGGAGATCGGTGATGGAACAATTTACATATGAAGCCAATTTTATCGAGCTTGGCAAATGTGTAAAAATCAAACACTATCCTCTTTTACGCTCTGGTGAGAAAGGTTTGACAGACAGACCGACCTACCAAGTTATGTCTGCACTTTTACAGTTAAAAATAGTAACCCCAACTCAACAACTTTCTTGCTATAATGAGCAACATTTCAGACAAAAAAAAAATGATATGGGCCAAAACTGGAATCGGCAGGTTAAGCTTTTTAAAAGAACAGTAATCGGCGATGGTCCAGAAAACTGTAATCGGTGCACCCCTAAAAAAAACTGAAGACCTTTCTTTGTACCATGTGTATACTATACTTATTCACAAAAGAATGAAAAGATTTTCAGCAGTTTTAGATGTACCATTTTAAATCAAAAAAGTCTATTTGTAAATATATATACAACATTGATAGTATTTTAAGCAGATCTGTCAGAGTGACCTAAAAGCCCATCAATCAACCAATCTGAACATTGAACTACGTAAAAGGTTAATCTGACAATATCAACAAAGGAAAAAAGTACCTCAGCTAAATGCCTTAAAAAAAAAAAGCACAAAAACACAGTAAATAAAGTTTAACACACCAGAAAGAGTAGAACATGGTGAACCTGAAATGTGCTGTGTTACACATTCTTGGCATACCTGGGCAGGGGAAACTGCCTTTGTTTCATTTTTGCTATGCTGGCAAAGTTGACATCTAACACCATGCTAAAGCCCCTTAGTGGGTACTACTGTTGCATAACACAGAGGTGCAGCTTGGGAGACAGACGGAAACATCCAGTCTAATCCAATGACAACAAACTACATAATGTTTTTCCAGTATCTCCATGAAGACTTATGTAAAACTCAAAGCATTCCAACCAAACCACCCTAATAAAGAAAATGAACAAACACCACCATCTTGGCCAAGTGTGGGCCAAATTGGTTAATGTCCTGAAAATGATAGAGGAATTTGATCACAATTATGTCGCTGAAGTACTTCCAAAAAAAGTAGTGATAGCGGCAACTTTCGTCAACATAAGTGTAAAATAATCGCACCGACATTATACTGAAGCATCTGTACTGAGCTACTTAAGCAGAGTGAGTCTAATAACTTTACCCACTGCAAGATTGGACTTGTAGGAAAACATAGAAAAGTACTATGTGTGCTTAGCATCTTTCATACCAGTTCTATGGGTAAATTAAACATTTTTCTTCTCAACTTCATAACACGTACTCACTTAAGTAATAAGGCAAGACAGGAGTGTGACTTTTAAGAAAGACAGTATTGCTTACCTATCTGTAGAAGAACCGGTGTCACCAGGGCTGTTTCCATGGCGTAGCAAAACTCTCGTCCAAACATCACAGCAGCATGCATGACCCAGCGATATCGGGGAATCTGAACTGCTTTTCCCTCCTCCTCTTCATCCTCTCTTTTGTCATCTTTCATGGCTCTATTGGGCTTTCTGTCGTCAGGAAGGTCCAGGGCCTTATGCTCCTCAGCTTCTCCTCCCATTTCAATTTGGTCTGACTTCATTTGAACTGTTTGTTTCTCTCACAACTTCCTTCAAATCCCAAGACAACTCCACTCATTTAGATTCATCCAAAATAAATGTTTAAATGATAATACTAAAAAATACACATGTCCATAACGCCCTACACTTGCTCAGTTATTGAGTAGGAATAGTTTATTTTTCTAAAAATTACACATGTGTAACATTAAGAAATGTTGAGTTAAAAGAAATTAATCATCAGTGTAATGGGATAAATAGGCCATGAATAGTCATTAGACATTTAGCCATTACACTGATATGAAATCAGCAAATATGGTTCTTAAGCACAACTGCAAAGTGATGGAGAGCCTAAAGGTCATTTGTAGGTGGTGATAATAACATATTTTTTAAAAACTTAGAAAGAAGTTGTATTCTTATTATTTCCAGTTGTTTTGCTTGTAGAAAACCAGGTAAAGAATTGAAGGGTCTCCAACTTTGTGCAGATCCAGCTGGACAGGAAATAGCAGACGCCTGGAAAAAAAACAAAAGTCAGTTGAACCAGTAACCAGGGTTAACATGTAACACAGAAGATAATCTGTAAACACCTTGTTTTTACACTATAGTAGGCGAGTGCTGACCTTTTAAACGCAGGTCGTTGCAAAAAACATTCGTATTTCTGAACATATTCACATCTTTTCCTGTAGCCATTATAACTTTCATAATATTTTAGTGGATTTTTTTGTGATGTACCAATACAACGTAGTTCATCTCTGAAGCAAAAGAAAAATGTTTTTACAATGAAACATTTGAGAAATGTGGCATGCGTGGTTTTCTAATTTGATGCCCTAAATGAAATCCTGCAAGATCACTTCCAGAAGTCACAAAGTTAGTAAACATGGTCCTGATTTTATTCTCACAAATACAGCTATTTCGGATGAAACTAGATACCAGGCAATACTGAGAAAAATCCTGTTAAAGACTGAATAAAACTTGAAACCGTGGGGGAGTTTCACTTTTCATCAGAACAATGACGCTAACGATACAATCAAAGCTACAATTATTGAGATACGTTCGTGTTAGAATGACCCAGCGAGTCAAAATCAAAATCCAATTCAAAATCTGTGGCAAGACTTCCTTCTAACTCGACTGCTCTTAAGTTGTCTTGTACAGGAGATCGAGCAAAAAAAAAAAAACTAGATTTCAAGACTACAAAAGCTAATGGAGAAGGAAATACATTGTAGTTGTAGTTGCAAAATGTGATCATGCTCAAAGGGTGTGAATACTTTTGCAAGTCACAGTCCCAGAAAGCATCAGTGTGCTCCAAGTATTTTTGTACTTTTGGCTTCCATAATCGGAAACAAGAACTCCTCTGAGGTTTAGAAAAATGTAGCCCTGCTCTAAAATAGATGACATAAAATATGATGCAAATCAATTTTGGGAAAGAACTGGATATAGCCAAAAGTTAAAGCTTTTTTCCCATGCATAAACTTGAGATAGTCTTTCTACAGACTGCAGCCTCAAACAATAGACGTCAACCCATAAAACTGACATGTGAAGCACAAGATCAAGAAACAAAACAAACCGTATTACAACCCTGTCCGTTGCGCAAGTATTCACTGTTTAAATTGACAGATTTATCTCAATGCCATAACGTACCTTGAAGGGCAGCGCGGTTTAGCTTTGAGGATAGTGATCGTAAAGCATTTCTTATCCTTCCCTTTCACTGTGTGTCAATGTTTAAACTTTTCCACTACAGATGTGCGACATTCCAATAGTTATTTTGCTGCGTGTAGAAACGAAACTCGAGGCCGTAAATATAACACACACATATCATATAGAGAGCTTGTTCGGGTAAAACAAAAAAAAAGAAAAAAAAAGAAAAAGAAAACTGTCTAAAAGTTTCCTTTTAAAAATGAATCTACTATTTAGGGGAAACGCTTGATAAACTTGTCATGACTTGTTTTGCTGGGGGGGAAAAGCCTTAGCAAACTTTATTTGTCCCTTCTGCCTCTCACATACAACGAGTTTATAGAAGTTTTCCGTTTTCTGTGTTCACACGAAAACAGGTAGAAACACCTCTCCGTAGGGACGCTGACGTTAACCCTACCTTGGCTTGCTAACGTTACCTTGGCGAGCTAAGCTGGCTAAAATATATCTCGACTGCAAACGTTTAACGACTTAACACCAAAAGACTCGTTCCTGTGAAACCACAAAAAGATAGGACATACCTGGGAATTTCCTCTTTTTGACACCATAGAACTATTGCAGCATTTTGAATTTCTTTCCGCAAATGTGCCCATAAAAACGTCAAAATGGGGCTAACGTCAGGGCTAAGCTTCTCCAGCTAATTCAGTGACTATCTGATACACGCGCTCCACTCATCTATTTTATTGGTTTCCACAGTAACAAAGAGGGGGTGTGGACAACGGTGTTGACCGTGACGTCAAGACATTATAAATAAGCAAACTATCACATTACTTGCGATATGTTTTAATTTTTGAATTGCTCATTTATGACAAAATATGTTTGAGTTTGGCCATGTAAAAGTATACCGATAGGGAGAACAGTCTATTTTGAGTAATACTTTTATTTTTGTGGATTTTTTTATTTTATTTATTTATTTATTTTTTTTTTTTGCAGAAATTTTGTTTAACACGTTCCTCAATTGCAAAAATGTGACCCTGTCAACATGATACTTTATTTCAGAAATTATTTTTGTATCTATTCTGTTACCTTTGCAGCAGAATAAGCAGACTGAGGAAAGACACTCACACATCTCTCTTCCCCAGTAATAATTTCCAGGTTTAAATATATTGAAATGATAGCAAAACACAGTTGCAGTAGATTTTGGGGGTGCACATCCATGACACAAATGTCCATCCTTTTTAAGGTGCTCTACTCTCTAAGTAGCAGTTCAAGCTAATTAGAGATCCCCGGTTATAAGATCTCCTTATAATCAGGTTCCACGCTAGTTATAATGAGTGGATGCTCAACAACAACAACAAAATTCTGCACATCATTACACCACACACCACTGAAATGTTGATAAAAGGCAGGTTAGATCCATGCATTCTTGATGTGTATTTCAAATTCTGATCCTACCATCTGAATGTTGCAGCTGAAATCAAGACTCATCCGGCCAGGCAGTACTTTTGCAATCTAGTTTTAGCTGATTTTGCTGAGCCTGTGTGAATTTCAACCTCAGTTTCCTGTTCTTAACTGACAGGAGTGACACTTGGTGTGGTCTTCTGCTGCTGTAGCCCTTCTACTTCGGCTTGATGTGTTGAGATGGTATTTCAATAAAAAATGCAGATTGAAACGTATGGTTCTCATCTGACTTCTGACGTCATCAAGGTATTTTCATCTTCGCATCTGAAGCACACTCTATAGCATACTGTACACTTTTTTCTTTTTTGGATTTTTCTCCAGTAGATCAGCAGTTTTTTAAGTAGTCAGACCAAGTCATCTGGCACCAACTACCATGTCAGATTCAAAGTCACTTAGTTGCCTCTTGTCCATAATCTGATGTTCTATTTAAACATCAGTCTTCATGTCTAGATAGTTAAATATCTAGACATGAAGACTGTCATGTGCTTGACTGAGTTGCTATTTGTGTTAATATGAAATTTAACTGGTGAAACTTATAAAGTGGCAAATAATTCGATTAAAACAGCACATATTATTATATAATATGTTTAAATAATCTGCTAAATTTAATTATTTTATGAAACCATACAAAATGTCCTTCATATTTTTGTATGGACCAATATTTATTTACTGTAAGAAGTCAATCTAAGGACTCTAAAAAGTAATGTTCAGTACATAAAAGAGTGCAACTTATCTTGATGTCATTCGTCACCATTTTCACAAGAGCAGTTTTTCATGTCATCTTGACTATTTCTAAAATCAGTTGCATAAGAGATGCCAATTTAATCACATAATTTGTTACAGATGTACTAAATTTATTGCTGAACTGTAAATCTTATTCAAGATTGAGGGACATTTTCATAGTACAGTTACTGTCTAAATAGCTGTAAGGGCAAGAGTAGGGATTTAAAAAAAAAACTTACTTTGGAAGCATTGGTAAAAACATTAGCCTACAAGGCAAATACTTTTTTTTATTTTTAAATTCAATGATGTCAATACATTTCATTATATGTGAAGAAGCTTCAATGAGACTTCATTGTGTATCCTTTAACTAATTCAAGCAATGATACAAAAGTCCTTTATTAGTCTTCTGAGAAGCAACATCACCAGATGAAAACTGAGAGTGATAATGGTGGCTCTGCATGATGATAGTTGGTTGCAAACAAAATCTATCTCGTCATTGCCCATAATTGGTCATACCCACCTATATTTATTTTTGCTGTAGAGCTCATATTAAAAACTTAAATCTTGACTATAAGTCCTGAGCTGAAGATTTATAGTCATTACACGGAAAAGCATTTTTTTAATGATCAGATGTTTTAAGAAACTATTTATCTCTGTCAAATGTAAAACCAAGCACCTCTTGCTAGCACAGTTTCATGGAGTATGATTGTTATCCAAAATGTCTCTCAGTCGTATGCTGGGAATCCTGGTCATCACGATCCTGTTATTGGTGATGGCACTAACTGTCCCCCCAGAGGCCTTGGAGCTGTGCTGCATACTGACAATGTCACCACTGGTCTGCTCTGGCTCGGCACGACGGAAAATATGTTTCATTGTAGCCTGGGGACAGTAATAGTGGTAAATAATTTAGTGATTGACCGATGGGTAAACAAATCATGATCTGAAGACAGGATAGACATGTGGCAGAGAGCACAGGTTGATATGCTAATGACGAAGAGTGGCTAGACAGGACCTTGAGACTCACCTTAAAATTATTTGTTACAAAGCAGTAGACAACTGGATCCATACAGCTGTTCAAGCTACTTAGAGTGACGGTTAAGTGGTACACAACCACTTGATGGGGCATATCAGGGTAGAAATACAATAAAACCTACAATAAAAAAAAAGACAAATCCAGTCAGCTCTGGTGACAAGCTGTCATATTTTAAGCACAGGCAACCTGTTTCAGAGACAGACACATTTCTGTTGCCAACTTATTATATTTATAGCCCCATATCTTGCCACTATTTCACATTTAATTTAAAGATGCATAGTGTTTGTCCTTATTACAGTGGGTGTGTAAGTAGTGTTGAATCCAGGTGTCCGTAGAAATACAGATTTTTCTTATTGTCTTAACTAAACATGCTTCAGGTTTTGTTAGAATTGCCAAAATGAACTCGACTTGCCAGACCAGTCAGGGAGATAATTCTCAATTTAATGTTTTTTCACAAATAAATCTCAGAAAAATAATGACCAGTTGTTTGTGATTGTTTTTTAAGTTCAGTTAATAAAACCTGGAAAGAGGACAAGATTTTGACTTTCTGTTGTATCCTGTAAAAATGGTTCTCATGCTAAATTGTCAAAAGTGATGTTATATCAATAGCAGAATGAGTGTATGGCAATGAATGAATATGAAAGAATGGATGAATGGATGGATGGATGGACGGACGGACGGTCGGACGGATGGATGGGTGGATGTATATCTGACTCACTTGTCTGATGTGGAAGGGAGTGAAGCAAACTGTGAAGATGATCAGCACAGTAGTCAGCAGCTGGACGGCTCTTCTCCTCCGCTTCCTTAAGAAACATAATCTGAAATGTGATAAGCTAAAGACGATATATTTTGAAGATTTTCCAAAGCTTCAAAAGTAAGTCAATTCTCTGACATTTTTCACTTGTTTTGGTTAATGCGCATGAACTGGTAGCAAAAAGTTCTGATTTTCTCTATTCTTCTGCTTGCCTTTTACCTGCTCTGCTGCATAAGGCGACGATCTGTCAGGGCCCACATAATGCGAAGAGTAAAAACCACAATGACGATGAGGGGTAAAAAGAACTCAGTGATTGTGAGGAAGAGGAGCTTTGAGAGGCAGCAGCCTGTGTGCTGGAATGCAGTGGAGAGAAAGGAGTATGTGACCACGATGGCAAACAGCCAGACGGTAATGCAGACCATCTTGGCTATGCTGGAGTTCCTCCAACGACGTGAAGCTTCAACCTGTAAAGACACAGGAAAGCAAGACATTTAAAACATCTAGGTTTAAAATCTGCAGGTTAGAGCACTGATATTTAGAAAAACTACTGAGACAAATGATTGGTAATAACTCACCTGCACAATGGCAAGGTAACGGTCAACACATATGCAGGTTAAAAATAAGATGCTGCAGTACATGTTCACAAAGTAGCTGAATATGTGCATGTAGGAGCAGGTGAGGCAAGCTCCACCGCTGTAGTACAGCGAGATGCGGGTTGGCAGAGATAGATTCACCAAGAGGTCAGTCACTGCCAGGTTGATGGTGTAGATCACTGAGGTGGTCTTCTGCTTCGTACGGTAACAAAAAACGTAAAGTGCAACTGTGTTGAGCACCATGCCCACCTGGAAAAGCAACAGAGGAGATACAGTGCCTTGCAAAACACCCAGGAACGTTTTCAGTATATGTAAGTGCAAATTGAGTTTATTTTAAAGGTATTTTATATTGCACACCAATGTAAAGTGAATACAAATATGGCAAAACATGGAAAAGTTTAAGGTGTGCAATTTTTTGCGAAGCAGTGGAAAATAAGGAGGACTGGATAAACATTATGAAAACAAGCTAGTAAAGAAGCTTTGTGAAAACCTACCAGGAATATGATAGAGTTGATGACCATCAGTGCAATCCAGAGGCCGTAGAAATCATTGTACAGTCCTTCGTCTAAATGGGCCAGTCTTTCAAGATATGCTCCCATGCCACTCCTGTTAGCTGGTGTGCTTGTTATAGGCAGGGTGGAAAATGAGGTGTTGATAGAAAGCCAAGATTCAGTATTACTGTAGTTCATAATGTTGGTGGTGACCCACAATAACAGCGTAAAGACAGGGTTAAGTTGATGATGGAGATACTGGCAACTCAGACAAAAAGTGGCACTGTAGGAGAGAAGAACACCCATTAAAATTTATTAAAATATCAACATGCATATCTTTTTACAAAATTTCAATCATTTTCTAATATCCCTCTAAGTAGTGGACCCAAAGTCTCAGTCGTTACTCACCATTGTTGTTGTTTGTTTTTTTTCCCATCTTCAAGCATGACAGTAAAAACTTCAAACACTTACAACAAAAGTAACTAAGCAAATTCTTTACCCTGAAATTGTTGCTCTTATGTTGTTACTCTTTCAATAAAACTGTTCCCTACAGAATTCACACCCTTTGTACTTTTTCACATTTAATCACTTTGCAAACACAAACTTCAATGTATTTTATTATGATTATATGTGCTGGTTTCGATTCTATATTCAACAGGGAGTCTTGAAAGTTTAGGTTCACACTTGCTCTTTATCCAACATTACTTAACTATGGCAAAACTGCAAAAAAGAAAAAAATAAATCTGTCTCTTAATGTCCAAAGCTGGTAGAGATAAACCCCCAAAAGGCTTGCAGTTGTAGGTGATTCTGCTGCGTGTTGGCGCAGTGGGATTGAACACAAATATACAGCCCTTTTGAAATTTTTTATCTGTAAAAACACATTGCAATCATTGTCTGGTTTTCCTTCCACTTCACAATTTGTATCTATCATATAGAAACCAAATTTAACAAGTTTGTGGTTTTAATGTGAAAAGTAAGAAAAAAAAAATCAAGAGCTATGAGTACTTTTGCAAGCCACTGTGATTTTGAATTCAGTGTCTGAAGATGCGCATTAGAGTAGGAATAGCTTTTTCTACATTCCTTTGCCTTGACGTGTCTTCTCTCTGTTTGACCGCAGAATGCTTGTTGTTGTTGGCACAACCAACTGACAGAGCCACTTTAAAACCAATATCTGAGCTATTTGGTGCAGCTATTTATAAAATAAATATACCATTTACTGCCAGTAGAAATAGTCTCTCATGGGCCATTGGCATATGCATTTCCATTTTCTCATCAGAAAGACAAACAGTATATTCTTTAACTCATATAAAAAACCCTCATTATTAAATTTATGTGGTTTTTATCTCAGTGACTCCTACATCTGTAACACTGTAAGAGTTGTGAATCTCAAGTTGGACTGTATGTGTTTATTTTCCTTGAGGAAAGATGGTAAATGGTTCTCACAGCTGAAATAAACTGAATACAACTGAGTAGAAACTGTTTTTGTGTTGACAGGGTATTCGTAGCTTCCTGGTTTGTGCGATATAATTTGATTATCTAAGCTGTTAGTTTGCAATAATTCAGTGGAAAGAGTCATTACTGTGGCTTGTGCAACTTCCAGAACAATTTTACTGTCAAGATAAAACGTCTTCTCAACTTGTTTTTTATGCCGTGATTCCAATTGTGTCACAGATAATATTTTATAAAGTCAGAGTACAGAATAAAACATCCAACAATAATAATGATGGCTTATTTAAAGCAAGACAAAAGGGACAGCTTATGCCAACATGCAACATAAACACATTTAGCAGTTTCACAGTTTGATGATAAAATCCCTGTCAATAAAATTATAGTCATCAATTTCAAATAGAAATACATTCTAGCAGAAAATCTGCCATGACATGGAAAAATGAACACAACATTTTGTATTAATTCTAATCTCTCTAAAAATAACAAAACCACAGGAGAAGGCCAGCATGTCATGTGTTCCTGCATGACTAATGCTGTTTAATTGCTCATGTGAACCAAAGACAGTTCAAGACGCTAAGTGTGATTAGCTTTTGTATTCTCATTACACAATAATCAGCAAAATATCACCAGCTGATAAAAAATGTGGTTTACTCAGGCTAATGAGAATAATATGCTCAACTGAGGGTGAGGCATGAATAATGTGATTCATTATCAGGACCAAAAAGAGCCCAGCCACAGTACATTAGCACCAATGAAGGAAATGAATGGGACTCTTACAGTAACATCTTCTGAAGTCTGGCCTTTATTTTACAATGTCAAGAAAAGGAGCATTGTTGAAAGAAAGCTAAAGTCCTGCTTGCAGTTTGCCACAAGACATGTTGGGGATACAGTTAGCATGAGGAAGATGGACCTTCTTATACTTTAAAATAACGCTGAAGAACATTGTGGTGTCAGCATCATACTATAGGGATGTCTCTCTTCAAAATAGAGTTATGATAAATTAGTTTAGATCAAAGTATATTCATGAGTTCAAATCTAAATCCAGTTTAATATCTGTGGTAAGACGTGAACACTGTTCACAGATGGTCTTCTTCCAAACTTACTTGGCTTTAGCTATTTTGTAACGAAAAATAGGTGAAAAAGAAAATCAATCTCGTCACACAGTCCACACAATTATGAAATACTTTATGCTGGTTTACCACAAAATATAAAATAATAAAATATTGAACTTTGTGGTTGTTTAGTCAAGAAACATAAGAAGTTTTGAGGGACTTGAATATTCATACAAGTTGCTGTAGATAAGCCATGGTATAAGTAGTAACTTTATTTATGTAATTATATATGGATGCAAAAATTTAATTTTATATGGGGCCTAAACCAAACTCCTCAGATACATTTTATATGCTCTAAAATCTGTTACATGTATAACCTGAGAAATATAATTGACTGGATCCTTTCTACAGAAGCACAGGCCTGTTACAAAATACCCAATAAAAAGGTCAGGGTAACTCTCCACCCTTCACAATGACATTGTGAGAAGGCACAAATCAGGAAAGGGTATGAAGTTATTTCTAAAGGACTGAGTGTTCCCACAGGACTCGGTAGTCTGAAAAACTATTTGACTTTCCAGCTGAATTGAGTAGCTTAGGAAGGAAGTCCTGGGACACAGAGAAATGGCAAACAACTGCAAAAAACAAAAGCTTTACAGAGATGAGTGACAAGCAAAGAAAAGGTTTGCAGCTCTCCGTTATTTAGACCTTTCATAGAGGACTAGTGAAACACAGGAAATTCAGAATAAATGACAAATAATAGCCCACTTTGAGGATTGAATACAGTTGCGAGATCACAAAAACAGATAAATAAAAGATCTATGAAACCAGAAATGGTCATTTATCTAATTTCACTGAGTTTGTGATAGTAGCAACAGCATATAAAAACGCTGAAGTTTAAATGTTTGTTATTGTTTGTATTTTAAAGCAAACAAAGAAACCACCATTACTCCTCTGAATCGCCTCTCCAAAGATCTCAACTACTTCACCGAACTCTACCAATTTACCTAGAGTTAGAATTAGAAATTTTATTGCCTTTGTACCAGAAAAAATAAAACAAATTTCGAGTGTTCTCAAACTGACTCAATGTAAAATAATAAATAAATAGGCAATGAATAAAAATCACATTTATGTCAGCATATAAAGATAACATAAAGGCTAGGTAACTACACTCTTTGATGTTGAGAGCATTGTTTTGTTTGTTTTCTGTAGACAGGTCTTTTGCAGAGCTGATTCAGAACCACATCAAGATGTCATGAGAGAGGATGCTTTCATCAGTCCAAGAGGTAGAAAAACTTCATAAGATGATTCAGAATGTTCCAAAGATCAGACAAATATTCAGACAGAATTATTCCACAAGCTTGCAAATGGCTACAGAAAGTACATACTGCTAAGGAGGAGTTCAGAAAGTACAGCTGGTGGTCTATGAACATTTTAGAGTTTGTATTAGTAATTTTGAACCTGGGTGGAACAAAAATTTAATTCGAACTGCATAGACCAGGCTACACTGCACATACTGCATCCTTAATTGCAGGCAATTGTTTTCCTGGAAAGAAAACAAAAGACCTAAATGCAGATAGGAAACAATATTGTCCGAATAAACTCCAGCAGTGTGGGAGTCCCGTATGAATGATTGTACTAACTGCCTGAGAGACAGAAAAATACTGAGAGAAAGACAAACAAAGGTGAGATGGTGGCACAGAAATCTCACGCTGATCTAACGTATTCCGATTATCGCTTCAACAAGACGCCTTCAGGTAAGCTGAACTTTTTCTTGTTGTGATTTACATTTAACATCCAACTTGTAACTAGATGAATTTCTTGTTAAAAAACACAAAACAGCTTCCATACCTTAATGAAATTGTCCATGTTGATGTTAACTTACCAGGGGGTTTTAAAGACGTTGGACTACCTATAGGCTCTTCAAAACTTAAAGTTGTCCTTTCCTCGAAAGCCAAAAATCCTTCCTCAATGTCCAAGCAAGCATCATTCTCAGTTCAACACCAATCATCTCTTAAATACCTCAGCCTTTCAGACTGAATTTGACATCAAGCAACAAACTTATCAGGCTTTTGACTCATCCTGCAAGGAGGGAATAAAAAATATCTCCCCCATAAAAATGAAGCATAAAGAAATGTAATTTCTATTTTCTTATATGGCCATCTCTTACTGTATCACTTCTTAGCATATAGAAATTCCCAATATGATTCTGCCTTAGATTCTTGATTTGAGTCTCACTCATTTTACTGCTATTTTCTGCTTTTCCTCTGTTCTCTCTCGTTTTAGCATCATTTTTAGTCTCTGGTCTCTCTCAGTGTCCCTGCTTTCCCATTTTTCTTTCTCAAATTCTGAAGCAGCCCTCTGTTTGGTGCTGAGACAGGAAGTCTCTGTAGTGTTTATATTCTGGATAGACATGTTCACAATGCACACACACACAATGTAAGAGTAACTGTTGTTGGAGCATAGCTTTACAAAGAACAATAAATGATGTCATAGCTTAAAAAACGCAGACTGAAAACACACAAAGATGAAAGTAAAAAAAAATTTAGTTCATAGTCAACAGCGTTTTTTTCTTTTGCTTTTGTAGTATTTTCAATTAAGTATGATTCATTTTTGTAGTTTTGTCTTTAACTTAAAGACACTTGTAATTTGATTTAAAAACAACAAAGAAATAACAGAGCAACAATTTGTGCAGTTTTGCACAAGTACTATTTTAGAGAGCAAGGCTAAAATTATATAACACTCTCTGTGTGTTTATTGCGTTCTCTGGTAAGTTGATCTTTCGTTGAAGTAGTAAAAGCTGACACTAATAAAACTACAAAAATTTTACTGGAAAGGGCAAAAAATGCAGTGTAGGCAGAATCTGAGGTGCCACACTTATTTGAATCCCTGGCAATTCTTGTATATTAAAAATTATTTAAGTATTTTTATGAAAAATGTGAGCGCTTACACTTGACAAGTCCTGTATAACTAAGAAAACAAACTGTGTATGCCAAGCTAGAAAGAAGTGTGTTTTCATAAGAAACTGCCAACTTTTGTGAATGTGCCTACAGTCAGAGTAATAATTAAAACTTTAAACCTGGAACGGTGGAAACAAGGACCAGCATTTATAACTCCACTACACACAATGATGAGGATTTTAAGGAAGGCTCACTGTGAACAGTGGTGACCTTTTTCTGATATTATTCAACTGCAGTAAAGGTCACATTTATTTTAAAGCCTTTTACAAATGTTATTTTTAGTGTGTTGCGACTTTAGCTGACAACTAAAATAAAAAGATTAACAGTCAATGCAATGTTTTCCATAAATGTTTAAAATTAGCCCTTAACAAGCTGTTTTAAACCATTTTTTTCTCTCACCTGCTTGTTAAGTTTGTTTAAAGAAGTGCTGGCCCAGCTGAAATGACTTCTTCCTAATAAGAACACAGAGACAGTTTGCTCTAATGTAAAAAAAAAGTAAAGAATTTAATATTGGATTGATTTTAGCATAAAAATAATTTTAAGGTATTTAAATCTGAAATGCAAGTGAAACAACTGGTTTGCAAGATGTTTTACGTTTACGTGGGACTATATACATAATGCAAGACTTTTACATTGCTAGCGTAAATAGTCCCTGAACCAATGATCCATCCATCTTGAGAAATGAGACGGATTTGTGTCTCCTGGTTTCCTGGCAAGAGGATCATCATTACTCTTAACCTGTCAGCGTTTCTGGGAAAGATCCGGAATAACAGATGTCTGAAGAAGATCCATGGATCAACCTGTTACCCAAGATGGGGACAAAAAGAAAGACAGGAACAGACACAGAACAAAGATAGGGAAACATGCCTGCTTATATGTCTTAATACAGATATTTAAAGATGGACATTTACCTCAGATGTTTGTTTTGTTTTTTTTGCTAGAATTAGTGGAGAGAATAAGAGAGAAGATCCTCAGTTATTTTGGCAGAAAACTGATGAACCAATTACTTGTTCAGGTAACATTCACTCTCTTAAAAATCCCAAAGAATGTCCCTTTTGCAGAAAAGAAAAGTGAGCCAAGACATCACATTACAGTGGAGATGAGATATTTTAATTTATATCTACCATATCAGGATTCAGATTTTTAGAAATCAGTCTGTGCATTGTGCATCTTCCAAAGTCATGTCTTTTACATCGGTGATCCTTATTAACGACTGTTTAACATTTCACAAAGCACACAAATGTCTGATGACACTTTGTGGCTTCTCACAGAGTTACTGTTTAATTCTCTGTCAACCTGACAAAGTGCAGGTTTGCAGCTCTGTTCTCACTCCTCTGAATGACTAAACCAGCAGCAGAATGTGACCTGATTTTGTGGCCCTCCAACGCAGGGAGATGAAATTGTTTGCCACTGTTTATATTTAAACCTATAAGCTGCCAAATCACAGAGAATGTCTTACTTATATCAAACTTGTGAACTGGCAGCTATTTCGTCCAAAGATAGTGAGGTTTTCTTTTATTTGACTCACTCAGTAGCTGTAAATATTATCCCACCACAAATAACATTTCACATTTTGTCACTTCGCAACAACAATGCGCTTCATTAGAAACATAGTGTAAAATTTTAATGTAAATAATAAAATTTGCCTTTAATTTTTTTTTAACTGAATGAGTTGCATGTATTTTTATTTAAATACCCAAGTCAATAAAATGTACAAAAACCTTTCCTTGCAGAGAATTACAGTTGTAGGTCTCTAAGAGTATGAATCTAATACTCTTACCAGTTTCTGACCATCATTTTTTGCTAAATATTTAAAGCTCTGTCTGACTGAGAGGGAATTGTAACAGAACAGCTGTTTTAAACTCTTTCAACACATTCTCAATTGGATTTGAGTCTGCACTTTGGCTAGAACATTCAGTAATACGTTCAATAATATTAATACACTTTGATTTAAACCACTCTATTGCAGCTCAGGCTGGGTGGGTGATTGTCTTCCAGGAAGGTGAACATCTACACAGGCTGAATCCTTTTGTAGCTTTTAATAAAAAGCAACTTTTTGACAAATCCCAGGTCCAACGCAGCTTAACAAAATACTTGAACTGCTTTCATGGCATGCAATCAAGCTCTAGAGTCCTGGTGATTACCTAATTATTTGGCTCAGGAAGTCGAGCCCAGCACTAGCCGGTTTTCATGTCTCTAAAAAAAACTATCAGGAAGTATTTTCCTGTTTTATCTGTAAAAAACTGTGTAGTACTTTTGACTGTTTTTTTCTGGAAATTCAAAACCCATTCCACACCTTCACTTTCATATGTGCTTTAGCCTTTCCATTTTTTTTGAAAAAAAGTTATGAAATATACATTTACAGATCAGTATCTATACAAATGGTCAAATCTGTTCCTTACAAATTATATTACATAACCACTAAGTGGATAAAGATACAACAATTTAAAATAAAATGCTCTCTCTAGTTTCTTTGCAGATTTATTTCATATGACATTGTTTAAAAATATGACACTTGGGAATAGTCCACAAAGATTAATGCATAATGATTCTGAATAAACAAGACATGTTTTCAGATGGCACTTTAGGCGAAAATAATAAAAAAGAAATCTCACAGTACTAACAGTACAACAGCAACATGGTGAAAAAAATCCTAAAACAAAAAGACAACAGAATCCTCTCTCATACAATCATTCCTCCTCACAGTGGATGAATAGATGGAAATACATTTTCCTCAGTAATTATACCGTCTATTCACAAAGAGAATCAAATTAACATCACAAAGAAGTGAACAAAATTCTATCTTCTTGCACTGAAATATAAGTTCTGCACTCACTAGAGGTTTCAGCCCCTACTCTCAATCGTACGTTCTAATAAGACACTAAAGTACCGAACACCTGAGTATAAAGCTGCAGTTAGCAGTTTTTCTATGGTCCTGCTATAGTTAGAGTGTCACTTCATGATTAATATATTATGACATTTTTTTTGTCATCTGTAAAGTTTACAAGACGTTTTACGTAAACATAACAAACAGTAAAAAAAAAATCTGCTGAGATTATCCTGAGATGTAGACTGTGATATTAGTTACTGGATGTATATTAGTACTGTTATGCGTTTGTTCATCCAGGAGAGTCAGAGGGAGGAGATCAGGAAAAAACAGGGTCTGAGCTACACTGGTTTGTGTGTGTATTATTCTGCTCCATTGCCGTAGTTCATCACGTAGTAGTCGTGGACGTACATCAAAACAGCAAATGGCTGGCCAATGATGATGGACATCCACACTGCAGCGTTGCCGTAGTTACCTCGCAGGAAGCGCCCAACAAGCCATGCTAATGGAAGCTGAGAAGTTTAAAAGAATAAATGGTCATTTTGTTTTACTGACCAACAATTAAAGTTTTATGCTTTTTTCTTTTTTTCCTTCGGTAGTCTGCATTGTAAGGCAAAGTACAACTGAATCAGAACCCAATGATCAAATTACTAAAACATCCCATGGTTCTGTCGAGACATTTGGATCTAATCAGTTTGTGAAAGATGTTATTCAATAAACGGTTCAGGATACTGCTAGATCACACTTACAGGTCAGAGCAGATTAACTCAGCTTTTTCATCTTTATGTAAATCACTGCATCATTTCTGCTTTTCCTAATTACTTCTTTGACAATAAATTCTCACCAGTCACTACTTGAAACTGCTATTTGTTTTGAAATGGAGCACCATATTTTCTGGTATTGTAAAAAACAAAAAACAAAAACAAAAATAAACTGGTGTTATTTAAATATTGACGATTCGCCTGACCTTTTAAGCCAAAAACAGAAATGGACTGGAACTGAAGTCCAACATCTGCTATAAAGTGCTGTGTTGTATTCCATCAATCAGAAATACCTTTATCTTGATCTTCAAGTATAATAAAATCTCAAACTCAATTAATAATAATTATTATATAAATCAATAAGATAAATTTATCACAACGAATTTGTTTTATTTGTTGCAATTATAAAGTGACAATAAGACTTAAAACAATGTACCAAATTTTTAAAAGCCTACAAAATAGGCTGCTAACATTTATATTTATTTAGTAGTGCGACACAAAGTCATTTAGGCTTAGTGTTTGGGGACGGCAAACATCAAGTATTCTATACCTGCCATCACTTGATAAATGATTGTTATTATTGTTATTTCATGACGTAAAAGAAAGTGAGGAAGATGGAGAAAACTGGAGCAAATTGTGCCACCTTGTGAATAAAGGAAATTATGGTTCTACTTTGAGTGAATCATACCAAAGCTCCTGCATCAGTCAGAATGATTATAATTAACTTTGTTTTACTGTAACGTAATGCATAGCTAAATACATCAATACAGTACTGCCACTGGATTAAGAATATTCATTTTTGTTTAATCCTTTAAAATTAAGTATTTGTTTGGAAATTAAACATAACAATTTGGAAATTCTACAAAAATATATTTGATTCGATCACTCTAGGTTACTGTTTCATTGTAAATTGTATCTGGTTTCTCACCTGTGCCATCATGCCTGTGAAAGCCCAGAGTCTGAACATCCTGAGAGGGACACTGACCAGGTACTAAAGCAAGAACCGAGAGAGGAATCAAAAAAATAACATCAGTGGAACCTGTGCACCACATCTATGCTGCAGTTGTATGTGTACTACATGATATTTTGCAAAAGTATAAGGAGGCATGTAAACTGATTGTCTTACCTCATGGAAGAATGCTGACAGGAAGAAGACAGCTGATTGGCTGACCATTTTACTGAATCCTTTTCTCAGCAGAGGCTTGTAGAAATGACTAATAGAGGAACAGATACAGAGATAAACAAATACTGCCATAGTTTATGTTTAGTCTGTTGCTATTGATTGAAAATAAATAAATGTGAAAAGTTAGAATTTTAACACACTCACTCCCCGTTCATAAAGTGAAACAGTCATAACAGAAAACACCTTTAATTATTTGATAAATTGCATTCAAACAGAAAAAAATGCATTTCTCCTTATTTCATTGTTTGGGTCTTTCCAAGGATTAAATGTATATTGGTAAGAATATGTTTGGGTGTGTAGGCGATTTACCGTAGACACCACTTGTGTACAGGAATGTTCCAGTTTTGCCAGAAATAAGTCACTGACTCAGAATTCCTGAAGGGAAAAATTAAGCATTAAAATCTCCTAAAACAGATTTTAGTTCTGGTGAATCAAACTTGAGCAATAACAGAAAATCCATACTGTGATTAAGTGATTAGTTTTTGACAAGACGGATCCGTTCTAAAGTACGACAGGCAAAAAGCTCTTCAGAAATAAAATATTCTAATCTTTTTCCAATCAGCTAATGCACCATAGAAAGGCCTCACTGGGTTATGCAACTACCACTATATTCAGTCTGAATGCTGTAACAGAGGGAAAAAGACTAAAATACTAAAACTAGTATCAGCAGGTTTAGACTTTTCTACATTAAAGATTAGGTATAGTCACAAAACTGTTTGGTACATCTCTGAAATATTACTGTCTAACCACAGTTTATTAATAGAAACAAACTTTACTATAATATCAGTGAGATCCATGGCCAAAAATTATTATTATGTGCCAAGATTAAATGTAAAAGTCAAAACTCAAAGTAACGCCCTCCTAAAAGCAAACCATGAATATACCTGTCACAATAACAATTTTTGCTGGATGATAAATTGTTCCAGAAGTTACTGCGATAAACGATAATGTTGTTTTGAGACCATTTTTAAATAATATAATTGTAATGGCAAAATAATAATGCAAGAACACATTCAAAAAGATCAATAAACTTTAAATTCTAATGAATATTTAATACTGGAACTGGAAGACATTTTAAATACCCCAAATAAATAAACTAAATGACAAATAAAATGAATTTTGAAGTCTTTGTACACCAAATTGTCCTCATAAAAAGTGCCAGTTGAGACCAAAGCACCAAACTGAAGACTTTTATCATCCAGTTTTTGGAAGAAAAATATATAAAAAAGAGATAAGCGATAAATCGTGCCAATAGACATTAATGAGTTTGTTTTAATTTATCATGCAATTAATTGATTTATTGAATATTGTGACAGGCCTGTGGATTAAAATAAGTTAAACCATCTTCAACATCAATTGATTTTATTAATCTCTTAAGTTTTACATTTAAATAGCAAATTCTTTCTCAGTAACATATATGGGCAGATTGCAGCACCGACAGTGAGTCAGAGCAGGACAAATCCTCCCGGTCTAGGACACACAGCTTGCATGCATCAATAAAATTCAGTAACAATATACAGACACAAATAAACCTACCACCAGTCATTGTAAAACCGTCTGTCTCCGAAGCGCAGCAGCTCGGCTGTGAAATTCATAGATGAGTGGAAGAACCAGTAGAAAAACATCAGCCATAACAAGTGATTCGGGACCTGATAGACAAAGTAAATACTCACATAAGCAAACATAAAAATAATAATATACATGCTAAAATTTATGAACCACTGTAAATTTCGCAAATATTTGAGATTCACAGATGTGGAGACAACAAAAGCCAACATTTTACCACCTTAATTTATTTCAGAAATTACTTTACTTACAGCTAATCGTAAAAGTCTCTCAGTCATCAGGGACAGATCCATGTCCTGGTGGAGATTCAAAGGAAACTTAAAAATTTGCAGTGTGAGCAAATGTGAGAGTTAAAATCAATGATTTAGTTTTCTTACTTCAAGAGGCTTCATTGAGCTTTGGATGATGGGGACCATCCACTGATACAAAGAAAAAGTTTCAATAAATTTTTCAGGTCTCTGATACTTTGAAAATGTAAAATGTTTGATATTTAACATAATTTTTATTAATTTAAAAATATATATAGCAGATAAATCCAATCAGATCCTAGTACATGATATTACACTTCTAAAAGTGCAGCTTTTGATTGTAATTTAATTCTGAGTAAAAAAGAACAGTAATACATAACAGACTGTACCTGTTGGGTGAGAAAAACTAAAAGCTGGATGAAAAACAGCTGAAGGGAGAAAAATTTTAGTCAGTGCCAATTTGTAAAAAAATAGATTATTTTAACAACAATAAAAGAAAATAAAAACTGAAAAATATATGTATGTGTTCTATAAGGAACAGAGAATGTAAAGCACCAATAATACAGGAAAGAAACCAAAACAATTAAAAGATGGAAAATAAAAGATGGAAAAGACTCTGGGAAAACAAATGTTTTACCGTAATTTATCTTATTTTTCCAAAATTTGAAACATAAAAATAAACACTTTATGTTTCCACACATTTTACATCTGAGCAAGAGCCCTGCACAGGGGTCTTTGGTCAAGCATTAGCTTTTTAGGATTCTTAAAGTCTACAACCAGGAACAGAAAAAAACCCAAGAAATAAATAATTTATTTTTAATATTTACTAATAATATTGAATATCTCGCCTCGATTCATCGTTAAAATATTGTTACTTTATGAACTGTACGTTTGTCTAATATGCTGGATATATACTCAACATAGCAAAATATTTCCTCACCATCTCAAACAGCCTCCTTAGCAAGAACTGAATGCGAATTCTAGGAGATCGAGGGAAGTTGAGCTCATAACACAAAGTCGGAGCAAAGACAAAGTAGTACATATCTGCAAATTTAGTGGAGAGGTCAGAAAATGTGACAAAGAGAAGCATTCCATACAAACATCACTGAAATAGTTTGCAGCGCAATGCATTTCATTACCTTTGATTGTAAGGTTGCCAGGGTAACACACTTTCTGTTCACCTCCTTTAAATTGCTGTGATGAAGGACCTGTATCAGACAATCAGACAGAGTTCAGGTCAGGGGTCTGCAATCTGCAGCTCAAGAGCCCATGTGGTTTATGATAGTTGAGAACAAAAAGGAAATAGAAATGAGTAACAGTTTCATTTAGAAACAATGAGAAAAGACAGTTTTAAATATTCTTCTGTAGGTTTTTATGCATTTTTTTATGGGGAACAATAGTCTGTTAATGTCAAAAGATGATGATGATTACTATCCATTTATGCCCATTAGGTGCAAAATTATTTTTTAAATTTCTTTTAGTAGCTGTTTATTTTTGCTTAATTTTAAGTAAATATAGAAATAGCAAACCAGCCTCATTTCATCTTCTTCACAATACATGCTATGAAATAAGTGTAATATTCTAGGACCATTCCATCTATAGATTTATAATAAAATAATCAAATATAAATTGTGGCTTTATGCAAAAAAAAATTTAGAAGGAAAAAAAAAAGTCTCTTTGCATTAATAATGTTGATGTTATGATTATGCTTTGTACATATAATCCAGTATTTTCAAGATATTAAATTTTTTTCTATTTCATTTTCAAAAATTAGAATATGCATTTTGATGAAGTTTGCCAGATTAGAAGCACCTTTTAAAAATAATCTTTAAGCAGGTATTGAACATATTTTTAATTAAACCCAAATTTCTATATTAATTTTTTTTTAATTGGTTTGATATAATATTCTAATAAAAATAGCATGTTTTAATTTGCTGTAATTGCATATATTATCATAATACAAATGAACGTTTAAAAACATCGGGCTCTGTGTAATTAATCGGTGTAATGTGTTAAACTCAGTAACTGAAACGAATATGAATGTAATTTTGGTTACACAATTTACCAGTAGATGTCACTGCAACATTGTGAGCCACAATACAAAAACACACTTGAGAAGAGGCTGAAATATAACATATATGATCGATATAATATTCTATGTCTAACTTTTGAGGACTCCAAAAGATGCACAGCATGCATGTATATGGATGACTTACAAGACAGTGACCTGGACAGTTTCTTGGCCTTGGCGGTGCTCAGCTCCCTGCACCACAGGTTCACATCCTTATATGAATACAGCTTCAGGAAGAGGATTGTGTAAATGCCGAGTGCAATCGCACCACCAACTGACGGGAAGTGAAGAGAAAAGGTATTGTGAGACACCAAAGTACCCCTCGTAAAAAAGTTGCAGCATGAACATACATATGCTTAATCATGGTTTGGTAAGAAAATGATAAAGGGAGTCAGGAGGATACAGGCAAAAAAATAATAATTTGCAAAACCTGGAAAAAACATTTAAGAATGAAGGTAGAACAAAAAAAAAATAGAGGAGTAATTTGTGTGTACTGGTTATTAAGGCAAAACTGATTTCAAAGTAGATTAGCAGACATTTGTAGTTATTTTAGAGCACACAAAAACAAGCTGACTAGTTTTTATACTTGAGCTTTATCAATAGCCACCATATGTACTGTAAAATGAGACAGTGCTGGTCACAGAACAAACAGATGCTCATATGCCACCAGAAAAACACAAATAAAATCGCTCCTGTTGTGCCAACAGTGCGAAGAGGAGGTCTGCACTACACCTGGCATCAAACCACAGCAGATCTTATCCATTAACCATCTGCCTCTCCGGCTCAGTGTGGCCTCTAAACAGTGAGACCGTGTCCAAATCAGCAAGTGTAGATTGTGATCATGAACACACAGCGGAGGCAAAGCTCGAATGGGAAAACATCCCAGAGGAGCCAGTAGTTTGTCTCTCAGTCATTCACTCAAATCAAGAGAAATCACCAGAGAGGTTTCCAATTCTATTTTTCTCTTCAGACCAAAGCCTCAAATAATACATACAAGTCTAGACGCGTTTCTTGAGGTTAATAAGAACAATAATCAAACCTACTTCATCATTGCATGTAAAAAAAGCAATAAAAAGTGCCTTTTTTAACATCTCATTTGAGTAGTATTTAGTTGAATGACTTGTTTTAAACAATATCTCATGTACATTGTAAGTCACACACTCTTAGTAAAGAGTGACATGAACTCTTTAATAAATTCATTAATGTTATTGTGTCCGATTGTCACTTAGTTTTAGTAAATCTTTTAAATTAAGGATGAGTTATAAACAATGTATGGATTTGTTCTTATCAAAGATATAATAGTTCCTGTGCAACTATTATAATGTTGTGTCATGATGTAAACATTGAGAAGAGGGTATCCTCAAATTTTTCATTCTATTAAATATTTTAAGCCAGGGGTGCTCATATTAACCCTCTTCCTACCTTAAAACCTTCTCGTATCCTTGTGAGAAGAACCTCATGATCTTCTCACAATAACTTTTAGAGTTATTCTGAGAATAATGTCATGTAAACCATCAGTGGTTCTCAGTACCAGTCATGTTTTTTTTTCCAAAGCAATCCCAAAAATGTGGAACAATTTTAGAATTTATTTTCAAAACAAAATGTGGTTAATGTCATTGCAAGGAACACTAATGAAGACAACGCCTGTAGAAAACAATGAAAACATATCATTACGTTTATCTAGTTCTCCCAATAAATTACAGAAAGTCCTTCAATATGAAGCAAAAAAAGTCAAGCATTTACTTAAAGACAAAATAAATGGGATAAGATGGGATAATGGAGGTAGACTCACCCAAAATGTGACACACATACAAATATCTAAACACACACCTGCCCTCTGCCACTGCCCTTCCTGTGTCCACAGCAGCAGCAGAGACGGGAGAGCTTACAGACAGATGGAACGACTCCCTCGCTCCTTCACCTCCCAGGGAGAGAACAGATGAGAGGAAAAACAGAAGAGAATGCCACCCAAAGTGGCAGCGAACAAAGTCTTAAACCAATGATTTACCGGGGGACTAAATATAAATGGTTTTTACAAGGAGACCTAGTGTCAAGTATATTTATTGACTCAGGTAAAGTTGCAAGACTAATAGCAAAGTCTAGAAAGCTAAACTTTGCATTAATGCAACACTAACAGAACTTCATACTCTAGTTTGTCTAATTGGTTACACATTTGGGATGAAGAAAAATCCAACTGTTTAAATCTCTGTGAATATTTATTTTTTCAAGTTTCACAATTTTACCTTTAATAGAATACTTTCACAATTGTACTCTGCAAGCATATATAAAATATACTGCAATATCCAGGTAAAACCAGACACCACATTACAGTTTTCAAACGCCCACCGGGACAAAGACTTTTTTGGGGAGATCAACAGATATTTGCATCTCAAGCTGATCTTATCCACCGATTTCAGCAACCCCAGCAAAGGTCTAAGAATCAGCCACTGTTCTTCTTTGCTCTGCCGTGTGAAAGGTTTGACTGACAGACTCACCCACCAGGTCACGTCTGCACGATTGAAGTTAACAATAGTTACCACACTGTTACCAACCCAGTGACTTTCTTGCTATTTTTGGGAATTGCCAGGTCAGACTTTTTAAAGATCGGTAATCGGAGGTCAGCCAGAAAAGTGCAATCAGTGCACCCTAATGTCCTGTGGTCCAATGCCCTTAAAAGATAAATCTTTGGCCGTAATTTTGCTACATTTAGAGGAAACGGGGCAAGCTTGCAAGTCTGAGAACACCATCGCTACACAAAAGCATTGCAGGATCATGTTTTGGGGTGTAAAAAAAGGTGCCCAAATTCTTTTTAGGCAACTCCAGAGTTATCACAGAGTTGAAAAAAAAAAAAAAAACCTAAAAAAAAAAAATCATGCTGTCCACCATCCTGTTATACAGAACAATCCTACCCATTGGTATATTGAATGGTTGTTTATGGAAAACAGCCATTGTTGATGTCAAGCTGCCTGATTAAGACATAATAAAGAGACCCTTGGATGACCTTTCACTACCAGCCACGCCCCCTTTGGCAACTCTCGTGTTCTCTTCTCATCTGTTCTCTCTTTTCATTTCCTTTCCTCCATCTCCTCTTGACCTGCTCTTGTCTTTACAGCCAACTGGAAACAATCCAGGCATGACCAACTGGTTCATTACTGCAGCTGACCGACTTCAATTATAACTTGTTCTGGGAAATACCTTTTAACAGACCATCAATGTTAAGCGGTTCTTTGTAGGGATAGATTATAGCTTTGTTTACCTATCTAAACAACTGGATGACAGTCTGGTTTTGTTTAAGATCATTTGTTTTTATTAGATAGTAGTGAGAAACATTTACCTGACGTCATAGAGGGAACCCACAGCACTACAGCAGCAGGAAATGTTAGCATAACTGATAAATTAATGCAGTGGACCAGGAATCCAGCAAATTCACTAAATGAACCCTGTTTAAACAAGAAAAGGAGAAATTTAAGCACTTTTACATCAAATCCTAAAAGCATTTATTGCCAAATTTCTAAGCACTGCTCCATAAAAAAAAAAAAACTTTAAACTGTTAACTTTTTGTCACTGCCTTGATATTAGGAAGTAAAAATTAATATTTTAAACTTTTGAACTGATAACATTTGTAAAAATGCTGGCCTACTTAGTTTTGAGAGAGAGAAAAAAAAAAACTGAAAATATTCCACAATAATACCAAACGGACAGAACCTAACTCAACCAAGAAGTGAACTGAATGCAGATGATGAAAAATTATTTGTCTTAACAGTTTGCCATTTAACATGTGTAGAAGCAACTAGGGAGATCAGCTAGTAAGCCAGCTTGACTTAACAATATTTTTTTCTGCATAACAGAAAAGCTCTGACTTCCATATTTCAACTAAAATAAACAGAGCTCTGATGTCCAGAAGTGTATAGAGTTTCTCTGCTCACCTTTGACAACTGTCTTTCACTGTAGAGAGCCACAAGAATAAACACATTGGACACTGAAACACATTTAGAAAACAATACAGTTAAGATCCACTTAGTATATTGGTTTAAGATAAACAGAAGTTGTTTTGGGATTTTTTTATGTCTGGAACTGTTTCTTTAACACATTGTACTAAACATTTTTAAAAGACTAATTCAAATCCTGAATAACTAACCCACATTCACAAAAAAGACACTGTTGACAGGGACTAAGACTATAATTTTAACCAGCAGGGGGCGATGGATGGCTGTTAAAATCCCTGTGCATCAAGGATTCATCACGCAGTTTTCTAGCAGACACAAACTAAAATAAGTGTAGAAGACCCACTTCATTATTATTTACACCTTTATGCTTAAAACCCAGAGAGCAAAGACACTCCATTTTGCACATTAGCAGAAAGAAATGAGCTACTTTTTTTTTTTTTTTTTTTTTTTTTTTTTGCAAACCAACGCAAAATGCAGCCATAATTGTTTTGGTACATGATTAATTTTCACATAAATATTTGCAATTAGTGATTTTTTTTCTCTCTCAGTTAATTTCTGCACCATTATAATTAAACAGACCAATCTGTAGTATAATCATTAATATAAGGCCTAAAACCTTTTGTTACTTTTTAATAAAAACTATGTGCTTGTTCTGAGCAAAATATGCATAGAGCACAGATCCCATCTATAAAAGAAGAAAGCAAACAAATGCCTTCCTGAAAAACGCCTGATATGCAGGTGGATCCAATCAGTACTGACAGTTATCCAATCATGTTAAGAACGATCCCGAGTAGCTGCCATTATACAAATGACAGTTGATTGTAGCAGGCCTAATCAAAGAATGATAACATATTTTTGTAGTGCCATCTGGAGCTGAAAAAAGAAGTCACTCAAACAACATGTTGAATCCTTGAGGGGTCACTGTAGAAATGTGTGGCAGATTAGAGAAAGCAGACTTAATCACAGCAGCCATCTTTACATTCTGAAGTACAGAGGTGGAAGTATCATGAGGAAATTACAATATGTAGAAATATAGATGTAACACTTTAACATAGCAGCCAAGAAGTTGAAAATTTTGTGTAAATTGGTCTTCCAAACAGAAAGTAACCATAAGCATACAACCAAAAGTGTTTAAGAACATTGGTCAAAATTTTGGAGTGGCCTACACAAAGTCCCGATTTCAGTTCCACAGAAATTCAGTTGACAGCAATGATGCCTACAGACAAGCATTGGCTGTCTCAGTTACACTAGTTCTGGTTGAAAGAATGGTGAAAATACAGAGCAAGCTATTGAGAGAGCTTGTGATGAAAATTTTATACAATGTATTTAATTTAGTTTAAACTTAATGAAATAAATGTTAATGCTGGAAACTATTCTAGTTTATTTTGGGACCTTTGTTACCTTTTATGGCACACTTTGTATATGATGTACTGTAGTGTTAGTATATATGCGTTTGAAAGCTTTGTATTTGATGCCTTTAAAACAAAACAGGTGCCTAAAGGAAGCGTTTAACGAAATATTAAATTGAGTGAAGGAGAAATAATGAACTTTTGAACTTGAAATTAAATATCAAAGTACGTTAGAAAACATATCAGTAATTACTTTTGTTATGAAAGAAGTTAGATCAGTTTGTCTTTAGTAAATGCCTCACTTTATGTTAGACTTAAATCTTTCTCTGAAAACTGATTGAACTGACTGATTAAATAATACCAATAAAAATTATTCTAATACACCAATGTTAAGAAATGTAGATTTGTAGAACTGTAGATTAAAGTACATTTAAATAATATGAGGTTACATAAAACAGGACTATTACATCAATTTTTTTTAAATTGTGTTCAATGACAATGTAATAAAATAACATAAATAAAGCTTGTAACAGGATTTCGTTTGAAGCCAAATGAAAATACTGCTATTTAATTATTTTGCCCAAAAAAAAAACACAACACGAATTACTGTTAGATACCTAAAACTGAAGTGAAATATTTAAATCTGTAACTGTAATAACTTGTCTAGCTCCAGCATATAAAACCTGTTGGATGTGGCATTTTCAGAGCAACACATTTGCAGAGCAATGAAAAAAGCTGATCCCCCTAAAAAGCCACTTCCTTACATGTAAAACTTTTTAAGACTGGCCTTGCAAACTTTATCCATTTTGCTGGCAGGCACCATCATTTGAGGGTTAAAATGTGTGTGTAAGCTTCTGCAGTGACTCTCGGTGTCCCTGTGGGGGAATGAGCTCTGCTCCTGTCCATGCCACTGTTAAGAAACTCCAATTCTCACCTGTCTCTTTACCCGCCGTCTCTGCAGTCATTTGCCTTAACTCCATCTATTTTCCCTTCTCTTCAAGCTCTTTCCCTGTCTTCATGCAGAATTTTACCTCTTCTTTTTCCATCTCCTACCCCTTTTCCTTTTTCACAGCCCTCCATACATCTTCGCTCACTTAATTTAATCTTCCATTAAACACTTCCCTTACTCCACTCTTACCTCTCCTTTCCTGTCTCTGTTGCTCACCACCCAGCTCCCTCCCCTCCTTCTCTGCAGGAGAGTACCAGTGTTAGTATATAGGGCAGGTGATTGTCCCACTAGAGACACTGCAAGCTGCACTGCTGCAGACCTTCACTGCAATGTAACATAAGGATAAATATGGAAGAAACTGCAGCAGTGCACAGCATGCACCTGTGTGCTGCTGCAAACTAGGCAAGTTCTACATGAGGCTGAACTCACCGCACTACTTGAGGAAGAGAGGAATTAAAAAACCACTTTAGATACAATATGTTTTTCCCCCACTGTAAATAAAAGACTTTTAAATTATCTCATTGTGGTCCCAAAGAATAATGCATATGGCGGACCGCAGCTGACATAATAAGAAGTAAAAGCACAAATATACATTTAGTTTTTCCTTGTCCTTACGTATGAGTTTCTGTCAAGAAATTTATATATTTTCTTTTTCATTTCCCCTAAACATGCATTTTTGTCAACAAAAGTAGATATTTTGTTTTGTCTTTTCCTTATACAAGCCCTTCTTTTGTCATTGCCTCCTCTCCCTTTTCTGCTTGCCCTTTTTCTGCTGCATCATTATGTTAATGAGGAGAGCTGCCTTCTATGTCCAGCTCCTCTACTATTGGCCAATAGAGCTTTGGAACAAACCAACAAAATACAAAATTTAAACAAAAAAATAAATAAATAAATAGGCAACAAAAATAAAAATTCAGTTAAAATGGAATAAAAATGCATGTGCCTCATATATACAGGTTAGTACAATTACACACTGATTTCTAGTCAATGTGGCACACATATGGAAGCTATTGAAGAAAACATTATATTATTTAATATTAAAATTATTTAAAATATTGAATATGACATGACATTTTAATAGAGGGTAGTGCATCTCTTGTAAAAGCATGAATTACCACTTTTTTGTATCAGTTGGTCACAAGGCATTTATTAACATTTGTTTGTCCGGAAATTTGTTGACAGTCCCTAAGTGAACCTCCGAGCGCTGGAGGAAGGAGCTAGAGAATGGCTGGCCGAAACTAGCGTTCATAAATCGGCTCAATCTTGAGCTGAACGCCGCTTTCTCGGCGGATATTGGAATATCCAATATCCAACTCAAAACTAACTTCCCTGCAGTCGGTAACAGGGATAAAGTTTGTTTTGGTCTGTGGCCTATAAAGATGGCACCGAGCGACTGTACGAGACGTAAACGGCCCACAACGACGCAATGACGTTGGTTCCAAAGCTCTATTGGCCAATAGTAGAGGAGCAGGACGTAGAAGGCAGCTCTCCTCTTTAACATAACGATGCAGCAGAAAAAGGGCAAGCAGAAAAGGGAGAAGTAGAAAAGGAAAGGAGGCAATGACAAAAGGAGGGCTTGTGTAAGGAAGACAAAACAAAATATCTACTTTTCTTGACAAAAATGCATGTTTAGGGGAAATGAAAAAGAAAACGTATATATTTCTTGACGGAAACTCATGTGTAAGGACAAGGAAAAGCTAAATATATATTTATACTTTTATTTCTTATGTCAGTTTTGGTCTTCCATAAATGTAACATCTAAATTTGTTTCATTATTTTTTGCACCCATAGTTTATTCAGTAGTTGAACCACTGAATGACTACTAATTTGTCTTGGAAGTTTGAGAGAATAATTTTCCAATTATATACATTAGCAATCAATACAACAAACCTGCAATGGACTCTTAAATGTCCTTCTTGGTCCCTTAGCAACATTAGTTAGATTTGCTATACTCATGTTTTTTCGTTTCTTTTTCAGTCTGTTTTGCTGCATCTTAAAAGCTTATGTACCTCCTGTTTCTTGGGCAACACTACAAGCTGTGCATGTTTGCTTTTCATTCACTGGTAATGACTTCCTTCAAAACTCAGTTTATAAGGTGGTTGAAATGATATCATTGGCGACACAGATTTAAAAGACAACAAGAATAAAAAGTCATTTTTAAAGAAAGACACGATCTTTTCATAGATCTTTGAAATGCCAGTGGCTCTTACAATTATAAGACAGAGAAGAGGGAAGGTACGCGGCAAAGTTCCCATGCTTAGGAATGCATTAAGGAATAATAGTCACCTTATTAGGTGCCTCCTCCAACCATAACTATAACTATAGAAAATATGGTTCTTCATACCTCGGTCTGGAGAGCAACTTGTTTTTTTTCTTAAGTACAAAACTGTTTATGTCTAGTTGGGTAAGCAATGTGTCAGTGGCCTACATAAATAAAAAAAAAAAAAACATGAGTATTATTACCAGCAGTATTAAAAAAAAAGATTTTGTTTTATTTAATAGCATGCAAGAACTACTGGCCACTAAAACTCATTAATAAACTGCAATGCAGTAAATGTAGTGTTAAATTCCTCCTTTTACTGCTGAATAATTGAATCATCAACTCTCTTTGTCTCTAATTACCATAGTCAACAAAAGCTCAGACATGTAATTTTGCATAAAAAAAAAACAAAAACTTTGCAGTGTTCTTCTAGCAGAAGTCTCTCTCTTTTTTGTTTGGTGAAGAATCATACTTCACCTATTGTTGTTGAGGTTAACTCATGCATTCATCATCCACTTGATCAAAACACCTGTGTGACAAAACTTTTCTCAGCTATGGTGATCTGAAAGAGTTCACCAAATCCTTCAGAGACTTCAGTGTCTACAACTAAAAGTCATTTCAAATATGGTGCCAAAACACATCAAATCTTTCTGTAGGAAATCCCTCAGAAGATTTGTTACCTTCATAAAGTCAGACATTCAACAAACTACTTATTTCAAGCCACCTATTGGTCAGGTGACATAAGACTCGCATGTAAAATTTTGAAATGCAAAACCAGCATCTGGAGCTGGTTTCCCTACACAGATACATAAGTCTTAATTTAGTTTTCAAACAATGACATACTTATAAAATGTCATTTGCATATTTTGTGAACCTGCCAGAAACTATCCTTGGTTTTTTAACATGATTTTTCAACAATATTAAATGCACAAAAAGATTACAAAAAATTTTATTACTTTTTTAAGTTGTTAGGTGAACAATAATATTGAAATTTTACCTACCAATCAACAAGCACGCTGCAGGCCAGCTGTAGGGGTCATTCAGAAACAAGGAAACCACTTGAATGGGGTCTACAAGAATACCATACCTGGAAGAATATGCAAAGAAATTTTTGAAATAACAATGTCTACATTGCTGTGAAGAACATACAATATTTAAATGATTAAAATTGAGAGCTTTAAATAACTAAGTACTTTAAATAATTCCTGTATTGAGAGTTTGAAACACCAAATGATTCCACTTCTGATAGCAACGGTGAATTCGGAGCTCCATTGAGTTTTGTTAATTAGTGAAGAGGTAAAGTTTCACAGCCCAAAACTGACTCCCCAAATGTTTTAATTATTATAATAAATATATCTGTACTTCCAGGATGAAAAGCGTCTTGTTTAAAGAGCAACAAAAATATTTAAAGATACATAAAAACAATTATATAACACGTTTAAATAACTTTTAAACAACTTTAAAAGTTATTTTAAAGCTTTTTAAACATACTCACTTTAAAATGTTTTCTAAAAAGAGACGAGCATTGCTCAGGACCTGTAGCAAAACACAGAACATCAGGAAAAAAAAAAAAAAAACAGAACATTGTCACAGTTTCAAACTGTTTCGCAGTAATACACATTACAAATACAAAGAAAAACCTGTGAGGCTTTTCCTTCCAGAAACTCGTTTTCTGGTCTAACTTACTCATTCCACTGTGGCTAATTCAATATCATTTGTTTTTCTTAGCACTATGACTCATAAAGAAGAACAAAAATGTCCAGCAAGTTCTTTGACAGAGGCAGTACACATACATTCAGCATGAAATTTTCCTTATTAGCATATGCCCCAAACCTTTTTCTGATTTTGTTAAATCAAAAAGACATAGAGAAAAATGGTTATAGATCCTAGCTTTAATATATCCAATTAACTGAAAGAAACACAAATTTATCTGTATTCTTTATTGATCTGGCAATCAAAAATAAGGACAGAAAATAAATTTGCAGTTTTAATATCACTTTTGTAGTGCATATTTTCTCTATTTAATATTATAATCAAGTCTACTTTCAAATATTGTGAAATACATTTTTATGTTGTTGATGTTACCTATTGTAATAATTTCATCTTATCTATGTAGTCCTATTAAAAGCTAATATTAAAGCAGATTTTTACAAAAAAAACAGACTCAGCTATAATTTAAATGTTAATGGAAACAACTGATATATCATCTGACTAAAGAGGAAATAATTAACAACTGATTGTGTAGAAATACAAGTTCACATTCTTCAGCAAAGTGAAGCTGATCATTTTGAGATCTGAGACAACAGCTGACCGTCTTTTGTTTGAAATATTATTTTTAGCACCAACTGAAAACTCATTGGTTATGAATTTAGAAAATGTTAGCACCTAAAATGGATGTATGAGCTGACACAATAATTTCAAAAACAGTAAAAAGAGGCTCAAGTATGCATGAAATATATTAAATGTAGTACGTGTCAAAGTACTTGAGGGAAGACAAATACACCTTACCAGCATCACCACACACCAGTTGATTACTCCTCTGTAGTTCCTATAACCGCTGGCAGAACTCAAAAGAGACTCCTGAGCCTTGTGACAGCTACAGCAACCAAACAAATAAGATGATGAGCAGAAGAGCAATTTAAATCCATCTGACTCTAGAGTAAAATTAAAATGTGTTTCAAAGTTTGATTACTAAAGAGTAGAAGAGACATTTGTGTCTCATTACCCTGCATACTCAGATATGCAGGCATATTTGGTAGAGAGCAGAATAATGAACCCAACAAGAACCACAGGCAACATGTAATAATTTAAAAATGCTATGCTGCATAAGTCTTTCGTTAAAAACCTGATTCTAATAAATAACATAATGAAAAATGTGCAATTGGTCAGTTTACTGTGTCACATTATGGTATGAAAAACAACATCTTTTACAGACTGAGTATTTCAAAAGTCAGCATTAATCACTGCGTAAAATATATCAGCAATTTACAAACATCTGCATTCAAAAAAAAAAAAAAATAGGGAAATAATAACACAAAGGAAGCACAGAAATATTGAAAAATGTTTTGTGTGCTTATAACTGCTGGAACTATTGCCACCAAATGCTGCATCTAAAAGTTTCTATAAAAAAAAAACCCAACTAAAATCAGACAATGAAATAAAACAATCATTCTATGAACCTCTTCCAAAAGTACAGTAACTGAAAGGTCAGGCAAAAAAAATAGTCATGTTTAATACATTAAGATACATATTCAAATAGGCTTCAAGCAAGTATTACATGTTTTTCATTAAGCCATCATTTCTGCTTTTTTTATTGGTCAGATGTAATATTCTAATCTTTGATGTTGTGTTTTTAGTAGCTGTACACAAAAAAAGAACACAATTAACTAAATTAAATGCTTGAAAACATCAATCTGAGTATTATAATTTATATACTTAGTGAACTGAGTTACTCAACAAAATTAACTTTTCAGTGATTTCCTGATTACTTAAATGGGTCGTTATAAGAACGGAGAATTAGAGAAATCATACATCCAGATTGCCACAACCCGTGTGGTTGACACAGCAAACATTGCACCTGCACATTACCCAGAACACTATCACCCCACAGAAAAACACGGTGTGGGTAAAATCATGTTGTGGGTATGTGTTTATTCAGTGTGGAGAAGAAAAATTGTCAGACTAGAGGACAAGCCTAAAACACAACATGTTAGGGGCTCCAAAAGACCTGAGACTGTCCCCAGTCCAGCAGGACAACGACCACATAAGATAGAGCAACAAATTATTGAATTTGATCAAAGCTTATCCATGTGTTAGAGTGGCCTAATCAAAGCCTAGACCAGGGGTCTTCAAATCCACGCATGTGTCCTGCAGGTTTTGTCCAACACACCAGAATCAATCGGCTAAATTACCTTCTCAGTATGTAGTCAAGTTCTCCATTGTGCTAATAATGATCTCATTTGACTCAGTGTTGAAGCAGAGACACATCTAACCTTACGGGCCTGGATTTGAGGACCTCTGGTTTATACCTCTATAATGTGCACAATTAAGAATTATATGGTCATATTTCTAAATAAAATATGACCTAATTAAATTTCAGACAAGGGATTCCTGACTTTAGCTTTACCACGTCAAACCACAATCTGATTATCTTACAACAGCAGGTGCCAAACAAGACCGGTCACTCACAAAACACATTAATGTTGCACAACAGATGACACAATGCAAAGACAACTTCTGTCCCATTCTTTAAGGGAGTGGTAGTTAAATAAAATTAACAATGAATATTTCATGAATTCACCATTTAGCAAATTGTAAAGCAGTATAAAGGCAAGGATTTAGTCAAGTTGTTTCTGAAAACAGTGGTATGTCACGTGGTCTGGTGTGACGGAATTAGTTCACGTTTAATGAGCTATGAGAGAAACAAAGTTGCTGTAGACAGACGGGTTTACTTTTTGTTACGTGATTCATGTGGATTTTTATTAGTTTCTTGTAAAAAATAAACCTCATAGGAGCTTTACGACAAAGTATCAATGAATGAATAACAAGTGCATGTCAAGAGAGAGCTAACAGGGCTTAGTCGATCAGACGACCCAGGCCCACTTATTCTCACTTCTGCTGGACAACCATATCATTTGAGGTTACGTCCAACATTTATGAAGCAAACTTATCTCTGCAGACGTACCTATTACATCCTCTGCGGTTAAGGGTTAAAAACCAAACGCCTAAAAACGTCCAGCTCTTTCTAAGGTGGTCTCTCTCACCTCAGTCGGTCACCAACTTCACCCCTGCGTTTCTTTTTCTCGCTCTTTGCAGCGGACCGCTCCAGGGAACACTCCCGTGTCCTCTGTCCATCGTGGAGGCTGAAGTCGGCGTCCACTAAGCTCGCAGTCCCCGTTGCAGTAGCCCCGTTCACCGCCTGCAACGTCGCAGCTCGCCCCGCTGTAAGAGTTGCCCTTCTTCTGCGAGTCAGAGCTCCATTTACATTCAAGTCACTCATAATGACCCGAAGTAAAACTAGTAAAACTTTTACCGTATACTACTCCCCCTTTTTCGACTCCTTGCTCGGGGACATACCGCGCTTGTTGATACAGTAACACTCAGCCTGCAGTGCTTCAGTATTAAAGGAGGAAGTGAACTACAGGGAAGAAAAAAAAAAAAACAACAATCCACCCAGGGCTCAGATTTCCAGAGTTGATTTTGAAGTGGGAGTGAATTCATGAAGCCACGTAAGTATGGTTACTTAGGGGAAACCAGTCCAGCAGTTTGAACTCGTTTGACTGGTGAAAACTAACCAACAGGTGAGTCCTATCCTAGGGCTATCACTCATTTCATAAATAACAAGTGGAGACGAGTTTCAGCGATGAAACAAACATGATGGAAAACGCCGGGGAATGTTACTTAGATCACGGAATGCAAGTTACATCAGGGTTCTTGAATAAAGAATATATTGAATGTGTAAGATAAAGTTTTCTGTTTATTATCTTACGTCCATCTTAAAGATGTCATGAAGTAAAAGAAAGAGGCGGCTTGCAAAACCCAACAATAAAACAACCGTGTCGATCTGCTGCTTTTACGTGTTTTACTTCCGACACCACATGGACATCACTTCCTGTCTGAAACTATCTTATTCGTTTGTGTTGTCAGAAAATTGCGCTGTTTTGAATGTGACTGTTTGGTAACTATTTGACATATTTCTTATCAAATGATCTCCAAGCATTTAAGAAAAATAACATAAAAACCATAATCATTTATGGCGGCCAAGAATATTAAGATAATATTTATGTGCTTAAATATTACTTTATCAGTAAAATAACATTAGTTCTTCTTTGCATAGTGCTAAATGACATCAAAAAGATGTTTAATATTGTTTAGTTGTAAGAAATACTTATCAAACGCAGAGAGGCATGTTTGTTAATGGGTAGTTTTATGAATAAATTCTGCCACAACTGATCCTTTGAGCACATTCATGATCTTCTTATGGACTAATGAAAATTAGTTTTACACAACTGTTTAGAGGATACTGAGAATTATATTATATAGTGCTTGCTGTATAGGCAACTGAACAGAGATATGATCCTGCGTAAATTTCTGTACTAAAAAGAAACAGGGTTGTTTTTATTCTCTTCTATTAATACTGAGAGCTATACTGAGATATTTATATACAACAACTATAAATTTATTGTTTTTTTCAGATGAAGCTGGAGTCTTCTAAGTGTTTCTTTCCCACATCCCAGAGGTCTGGACTAAAGTACACAGGAGAGAAATACCCTCCTGTGACGATTACCTTATTTTCATCTGCAATAGCTAAACATCATCATACTCACTGATTATAAACAACCGAGCACCAAAAGGAAGGGTCTGACTTAAATGCACTTTTGTAAACATTTAGACCAGTGATAGGTAATGTAATGATTTCATTCTGAAGTAGCCCAAGTGTTGGACAAGCACCATAAGTTTTGGTATTTCCAGTCTTGCAGTTGTGATATAGGAAGTTGCTGGAGCATCTAACAACATGCCGTGCAGCTACCAATGATTTTGGTCTTGCTGGTTACAACACATAATGTGGCAACACATAGTGTGTGGTGTCAAGGAATTGCACAATTTTACTGCTTTGTCTAATGGAAACTAGAAACACTTTCCCCAACCAACTCTGTCAAGTGCTGGTCTCTGTCTGATGCTGTCTCTGTGTCTTGTGGTCTTCCCTCACTCTTCTGACATGCTTTCACAACCTCTAGTTGCACTCATGATGTCATCTCTTATGCCCATGCTAGGTATATTTCTTGCTAATCAATTTATACGTACTCACCACTGGTCCAAATGTCTACCAAACTACATTAAATATGACCGGTTTTAACCATAGCTGAACCCTTTTCTTAAGTGTTAGCTCTAAATGACTTTTGTCATAGAAAATTGGTGAAATTTCAAGCATGTTTTCATTGAAACTTTGGGAAAGGTAGTTGTCCCTTTAGTGTTTTTACAGGTTTTGTGTGAAAGGTTGTTGAAAATCTTTTGTTTAATGTGAATGCCCTCTCTGTCCATCATGGTTGTGCCTGCTTATCCATACTAAGGTGAGAAGTGATCAATAGTATTGATCAAACTTTATCAGTTCTTACTGTCTATAAGGCTGTCTTTTAGAGTAATGAGCCTGTCTGCAGTTGTTTGGATAAGAGACCTTGGAGAAGAGTCAGTAACAAACTTTTGATCAAGTGTGTTAACTCAAAACTCTTAGTTGGCAGGGTTCCTGCACAGCCTCAAAGTATTGAATTTAATTTCAAGATTTTCCAACTCTTGATATGTATGGAAGAAAAAAATTGGAGTAAGGAAAGATATTTGTTTTTATTTATTTTCTTTCTCTATCATTCTGTCTAAAAGGGAGTGGATGTAAAGTCCCTCTTTCCCCTGTCTGTATTTCCTTCCTTCTGTCCTTGTTCCTTTCTCACTTTTGTCCTTTCAGTCTTGTATCCTACCTTCCCCTCTTTTTGTCCTTCTACGCTTCCTTTTTTTGTGTCCTTTCTTATTTAATTATTTTGTGTCCTATATAGCAGGCAGCGAATGAGGGGATGTCTCAGCGTCTTTTTTGTCAGGCCACCTTGTAAGCCAGTAGAGGGAGTCCAAAGCTTAAATCTTATTTTTAGCTTTTTACAAGTTAGTCAGTTGTTTTATTTGCCATTTTAGTAATTAAGTTCAAATAATTTAGGAAGTAAGCTACTCTATTTGTTTAACATAATTTATTAATGAATTACATGTTTTTTTTATTATTATTGTTGTTTTAAGTTATGGTTCTTCATTACAACTTATTAAGTAATGAAGAAATTAAAAATAAAAGGTTTGTAATAAGAATCTGCTGAACTTGGACTTTGTGCCGTTTTTCTTCTGCAATACCCAGAAGATACTCTGTTGCGTGCAAACCTTCGAGTGCTACATGGATCAAGTTATTTTGATAACAGCAAGCCATTTAAAATTTAGAGAATAAGAGGTTTTATTCATGCATTATTCATTGTTTCTGTAGGGACTCTAAAGTTGAGGCTTTATAAAGTCTGCCAGTGCTGCAATGGGAAAGTAAAATGCACAACAAATTTCTTATTAATATTTCTGTCTATTCAATGTTTTTATACTCTTTTTGTATGTTAAAAAGTTGACATTTTTTTTGTTTAAATAATCAATTTTACTTACACTTTTGCTAACATGTTTCTTTTATTTATATAGATTTTATCTAAGAACTCACTCTCATGCAACAATTGAACATTTTACAGTTAAAAACATTAGAGTTGATGTTCCACAATACAAGCTCATGTTACATTTTATATAGTACATACAGATAGGCTATCTGAAGACTTTTCATGTCAACTGAATGTAATCATCATATTGTCAACAAATTTAAGTCTTACAATATAACTTGCACGTCAGTTGAATCCAGGAGGAAATGAGTAGTAGGTTTTTGTTTCTATTTAATGTATCTTTGAGGGAAAACCATTAAGATCCCCTGTGCTCTGGACCCCGTTTCCCTTTAATTTACACTTTATGAACTAGATAGACTTGCCCAAAAAGTAGCTAAAGTCTTATCTGCTTACATAGTTGGGTAATTTTGTTTCTTATTTGAGCTTTCTTACGTATTTCTTTATTTGTGGTTACTTGCTTTTTGTTTTTTTAATATATTTCACCTACACATCTTTTTTATTCCACTTTTATGTATTTAGAAAGGGACTATATGTAAAGATAAGGTGGACATACACGCTTGCTTACATATTCTTAGGCACACTGATGGATTACCATTTTAAGCTGTAAAGTAACAAATGATTATAAATTCTTACAGCTGATAAAAGATAGATGGCAGAGGAGGAGTAACATTCCAGTTGAAAAGAGAACATACTGGCTGATAGGAAAAAAAGAAACATGACACACAGCCAAGAGGGAGCAATGAGAGAAAGAAGATGGGTGGATCTGAAGAGAGAAGGATTCCACTTTCAGCATGCCGTATATCTCCATCGTTTTTCCTGCCTCCATCTGGAGAGGCACAGCGAGCGAGCGAGAGATGTGTGTTTGCCCTTGCTGGTTGTAATGAAGCCATGGAAGGATAGATGACTGACTCTAACGTAGGCAGAGGAGAATTTCACACCCCAGCATCACTCAGCTGACCCAAGTGTGTTTATGCGTGTGACAACAGAGACTGATGCTGATTATATTGAAGACCAGTTGGAGAGATAAAGGTGTCACCAGGTAGACAGAGGAATGAAGAAGAAGTGCACGTGGTGTCTGTGGTTAACATGTGCCCCTGGATGTGCTTCTGCATGCTCTGCTGCCTGTTGTTCATTTGGAAGTATACGCACATAAATCTGAATCCAAGGCACGCAAGTGTGCACTTTTCTCCTTGTTTGTTCATTAATACAGGACGGCACAGTTTATTTTTTTTGGCGAGTACCAATTGAAACATGCACCTGTGAGCATGAAGTGTACAGTATATATGTGTATGTAAGATACAGAGACAGATAGAGGCATCACCGTGCTGCTGAGGTGCTTGGCACCACGTCAGCACTTCTGCAGTTCAGCCAAGGACTCCAGAGCAACACGTACATCCATCTCCATGATTTGGAGGGAGGGAAAGAAGGAGAGGAGGAGAGCTAAAATCAGCAAAAGCGATTTGAGTGGCTGATTCCAGACTTTTTTCTTTGACTTACCTGAGAATAAATCTGCTTGCATGGTGGCCAAAAATGCCACATCTTCTTACAACTTGATCGAGACGCTGAAGATTCCTTTAGTGCGTTGTCAGCATTTTGTTGTATTTTCTAATATGTATCTATCTTGATGTGGCACGATGTGAAAAGATCTCCTATTGTTTGCCATAAATTCTTAAAATTTATTCAGACTTAATAACCAACAAGTATGCTGGAAGTGCCACAAATTCCCAAATATACCATTAAAAACAACAAAACTATACATAAAGCTGA
The DNA here is from genome assembly GCA_903067095.1 of Girardinus metallicus. Lineage (NCBI taxonomy): Eukaryota > Metazoa > Chordata > Actinopteri > Cyprinodontiformes > Poeciliidae > Girardinus > Girardinus metallicus. The sequence goes on from CAEGAE010037146.1 coordinate 46,826, forward strand.
AACATCACTGTTATTAGTTTTGATGTGTTTCAAATAAACTATATATATATTGCTGACAGATCTGTAAGATTAGCAAAATCACAAATGTTTGGACTAGAAATGCACAAGTCAACTATAGGCATGTAAAGACATGAGGGCACCCTCTGCCACCCTTAAAAAAACATGAAGACTAGAGTTTGCAACATTGAATGTAGTCCAAAGATCAGGTTTTCTGTAATATTTTTATTTTTATTTTGCCTAAAGTCACATACACCATTCCAGAAAAACAACTTCATACCAAATATGAAGCACAGAGCTGGAAGTGTCATGGTTTGGGAATGTTTTCCTGCAATAGGACCATGCCAGCTCAGTATCAAAGGAGCCACCATGAGTTTTGCTGTGTATTATAGAGTGTTTAAGGAAAATAGTGTTCAAGTTAGCTGTCTCTTTTTGGTTCTGGACACAGGAGACAGATGTCTATAGTTAAAGTTTTAACTTATGGTAAAACAGAGCAAATACTCTTTGCTTTGTTTTACCATCACTCTGATCAGTAAGTGCATTTCATCTGCACATGAATTGATACTTTCATAAAATATGTATTTTTCAGTTGTTATGTTATCTAGAGGTCCCAGAAACCAAATAATTTTGTATTTTGATTTTGATCTGGAACAAATACATACTTCTAGCTACTTTTGAAAACAAATATTTATTATTTATTTTTGCCTCACAGGTGTTCTCGTTGACCTTGCAACATCAGCAAAGATATAGCTATTTTGTACATAATCTCTTGAAATGTTGTACTGACATCATTGCGCACTAGTTGTAAAAATAAAAGAATAACTGCAAAAAGCAAACTTTAGCTTTGTAGACATCATCTCAATTGTAATTAGAAACAGAATTATCAATATTGGCATTTAAACTCAAAATGTTTGCTCAAAGAAACTAAGTGGAAAACTACAGTGACAAGTGGTAAGGTCAGTGAATTGACAAGGTTCATAGTTGGTGTGGTCTGCTGGGAAATTTTAACATAGGACTGTGCCATATTTTATGATTTATCACCTTAAGTCTGTTTTATTTTTTTTTCAGGAGGATCAAACAATCCATTCCCTTGTTCTATAACAACCAAGACAAAGCCGTTACCGAAAGAACAGTGGTGAGTCAAGCAAGGCTCAACGATGCACGTGGGAAGCGAAGGTCATCGGATTAAAATTAATTTTAATAAATTGAAAAGGACCAATTCACAACTCGTCATCTCAAGGCAAGTTAATTCAAACCAATTGTATATACATTCCAAATAATTCTAATGCTCAAACACTGCAATCACGTTCAGTTTATTGAAGACTTCTCCATATAAGGAAACCCAGCAGACTGCATCAATTCATTGACTTACAGCATTCACTCCTCCTGGGCGAAAATGTGGCAACAGAGGACAGTCACTTGTCACCGTTGTTGACTTTGCAGCAATCCCTTGTGCTGAACATGCAGGTAACGACAGTGGAATGAAAACTCATCAATTGAAATTTCCTGAATAACAACAGATTTTTGTTTTTTTATGTGTTACATTAGCTAAAAATACTTGTATCATCAGCTAATAAATACCTTCTTTACGCTGTCTGTACAACACTTTGGCTGTGAGTCATGAAAACTAAAATATAACAAACATTAGTAACAAAAAGCAAACCTTTGTCAAACTGTCTCAGTGGAATCACAAAGGTTGAAAAACGTATCTTTGCCTGATTCAAAGTATATTTTAAAAATAGCCTTTAAGCCAGTATTAAACCTACTTTTCATGAATCCAGCATTTCTGTGTTAAAAGATTTAACTCTTACATGGCATGTTTTCGTCCGCTGTAAGCAGAAAATAATCATATTTAACAGAAACAAACCTCGTAGACATCAGTGTTTGTGATATTTTATACAAAGTGTTTCACTTAATGAATTAAGTAATTGAAATAAATAAAGTTTTCAAAAATATTCAAATTTATTTAATGGGTCTGTAGTCTTCTTGTTTGCGAGAATATATTTGGCTTTAGGGTGAACCACTGTAACTCCAATGCCCACAATCACGATGTGTTTGATATTAAATACCTGCGATTGTAGACACATGCATCATGTTGACAATGTTGTCAACTTGAGTATGAATCACAACCTTTCACATGCCACCTTCGCTCTGTAACACAGACTGTTCTCTCACTGGCATTCAGCCTGTATGTCACTGAGGAATAAGGCAAAATATCCAGCCAGAATTCCAGTCTGATTATGTCATGTTAAAGGTTACAGTCAGGGCAGCTTCTCTCTTTTGTTACACGTTTAGAAGAGAAGCAGCAGGTTTTGCGCATCCCAAAATAGGGTTATTTGAACTACATGGAGCATTGGTGGGAGTTGCACAGAAAGTGAGGGATGAGACAGTTTGTTTTAGAAACATCCATAGTATCTGTGCGTGTAGATGAAGCAGGGCATGTTTAACAGCTAGCCTGGGGAAATGTCATTCCCTATACGAGTGTGATGTAAAAAGAAATAATTTTGGATGAACTGAACTGACTGACTGAACAGAGAGGCATTTTATCTGTTTCATTTTTAGGCGTCTGTGTTTTCTCTTCTGTGAAATAAGTGAAATTGTTCTCCCCACCCCAAAAAAAAGACTTTTATTGGATCTGGTCTTCCTGGAGGGGACATTAAACCTTACATGCAATGTGAAGTGAAGGCAGTGTCGTTTGGTTTTGGGATAATATTTATTTTAGCTGAGCTCATACAGTCGTGAAAAATTTAGGAAACTTTACAACAGCCTGCAAATTTTTCTAACAAACACATACAGTAATTTATTATTTTGATACTGAGTAATTTAACTATTTAAAATGAAATAGAAAAGAGTTTCTGGTGACAAATAATTTAAAGCAACCCTCATATTTTTTCCACTTTAAAGTTACACAGGTGCATGTGCTATAGGAGCATATTATATTATAGTAGCATATTATTTGGACTTAAAGAGGAGCGATCTAGAGTCAATGCACAGCTTCAGTCATTACAACTAAAACCTAGCGATCAGGCCCGAAACCTGGGAGTAGTGATGGACTCTGACCTGAACCTTCAGAGCCACATAAAGACAGTTACAAAGTCAGCCTTCTATCATTTGAAGAACATCTCCAGTATTAGAGGACTTATGTCTCAGCGAGATCTAGAGAAACTTATCCATGTGTTTATCTTTAGTCGCATTGATTACTGCAACAGCGTCTTCACAGGTCTGTCCA
>CAEGAE010037147.1:0-20361 GCA_903067095.1 Girardinus metallicus
TGAAAACTGGACGTTATGCTGCTAACACTTAGCTTTGGTCAACAACTCAGGCGGAAGTGAGAGAGTAAATAAAGTCCCGACCGGAACACGGTGCTAAATAATAACATAATATAACGAGGCTTCGAGGCGGATCAGGTTTCCTCCAGGAGTTTTAATAATCGAGGTTCTCGAATCACTCGAGGAATCGTTTCAGCCCTTTCTGTCAGACAATCTGACATTAATGTGTTAAAATGTCTCCTGCCTCCGACTGCAAACAGGAGTGTATAATTCATGCCATGACCTCTGTGCTCATTCTTTCCTGTTGTTAAATTTGACATTACCTCATGTCCCAAACTCCAGCTGACGCTGTCGTCAAGGACATTTCAATATCATCTGTGCTGCTTTGATACTAAACTGTTAGCATGTCAGGATAGCCATCATACTGTCATACAGCAACATTCTTCAGTCAGAGGCCTCTTTGGATTCGTTGCAGATCTGACTGCTGTAGGAGTTCCTCCCCACAGCGTCACCGTCCACAACCGCTCTGAAGATACTGAGACGATTTGAGTTACGACAGCATTTCATTTCCCTTTGGATAAATAAAGTTTGTTTGATTTAATTTACCCAACATCCCACTCATGTTCTCATGCTCCTGTTTTCTGGGGTAAATTAATATATTTTATTTAGTTTCCTGGAGCTGAAACAACAGGGACTGAAAAATGGCTCATAACAAATATCGAGACGTTTTTTAGTGTTTTTGACAGAACAAGTTTATGAAAGTAAAAGGAAAAAATGATCCTTATAGATGGGAGACTTGAACACAGCGGTAGAAGAAAACTAGACCATCTCTTTAAGGCCTGATGTTGAGTTCAGCTTGTTTTAGTTTATAGTTTTACCAGCGGGAACGTTTCCCTGGAAACAGAAAAGCCTTTTCATCTCAGAGACAGAAACAGGAGATCTGGAGAGTTGAGAAATGAAATCCTTCTGATATCTGAGGCAGAATGTGGATGTTTGTCTGTCTGCGTCCTCAGCTGTAACAGAGGAACAGTCAAATTTTCCTCAGAGGTTTTTCCTCCTTATGTGCGACAAAAATCGTACCAAATGAAACTCAATTAGCACAGATTTCTGACTAAATGATTAAACTGTTCTGCTGTTTGACCATCACCTCTGTTTTCTTGTGCAGACGCTGCAGAATGCATCACTTAAAGCTAATAAACTGATAAATGCTCCTGTGTGTGATTGTTTGGAGCTTTGGGAGGATTTCTTTGTAATTTCAGTTCAGTGAGCTGCAGCTGCAGGACACAGGAGATGTTTGCTGCCATTAGCGGCTCATAAAACCTGCTGGTGTTGATGTGTTAATGCGTTCAGAGCCACCGGACCTGACCAGCTGCTGTTACAGAGGAACAGAGAGCATCTGCTTCTGTTTGTGTGGTCATAACTCAGAGCACCGCCCTGAATGCTGTCAGCAGATCTCCATTAACCGTCACACGCTAACAGGCTAACAGGCTAACAGGTTCAGGCAGAGCTCTGGGATTTATTCAGCACCGAGACGTTTTTACACCTGCAGTTTATTATTATTATTAGCATCTGAACTTACTGTGTGAACGCAGTTTTATGATTTAATGATGTAGAAAGAAAAATCAGTCTGTGGTTTTAGACTTTGTGGCTTTGAATAAAACTCACTTATTATATAGAGGATTCCTTTGTAGTCATAAAAAGTTTTATTGTTTCCAGATTTAGTTCCTGTCCCAGTTCCTTCACTATAAATACCACATCAGTTCCCAAGATGACTGTTGAGACAGTGATAGAACTGGATGTTCTCCCTGTGTCACATGGGTCTCCTCCAGGTACTCCAGCTCCCTCCACTGTCCAAAACATGACTGTTAGGTTATTGGTTAATGTAAGAAGCCCACTGGTTGGTTATGAACTAACGACCGCTGCGTTTGAGCGCCAGCCGCCCCGGCAGCTCCAAACAAGACATGACTGCCTGCAACACCACAGACACTCAAACGCCTCTCTGGTTTCATGCTGCTCAGCTGATTGAACGGCTCGTCCATGACGACCGTCTGTCCAGTTATAGATTGGAAATATGATAGCATGAAGTCCAAACTGGAAATTTAGGTGGGAAAATGTGTGAAATATTGAGCTGAAACATGTGAACCTGAGAAAATCTGTTCTTGGAGAATCTTGCGTCTTAAATCCGTGTTGCACCTCAGCAGATTGCAGCATCAGTAGAGCTGTGAGGTCGGATGTTGGCGGATGTATTGATTTCTCATTGATTAGGTGTAAAATGACCCAGCAGCTGCAGAGGCTTTAAATCTGAGTCTAATTAGCTGATTTCAGTCTTTGTTCAGCTCCAGCTTCCTGCTGTCAAACCTGTTTTATTCAGAGCAGATCGAGTTCTAATGGAGCATTTCATTATGTTAAACACAGAAAATATACATTTAATTAATTCATTAAAGTTGGTAACTATATAACTGAACTAACTGAATTAAAGAGGTGATGAAATGATGGAAGCCATGTTCTCGGTGATGAGCTCAGCACCAATAAGGCGTCTCGTCTCTGTAACCTTGGTGATGGGTTGCTGCTGTCTCTGTTCAGACAGATGATGCATATCTGCAGCCATAGTTTGCAAACATCCGGATCTCCGTGTGGTTCCTCAGCCCCCAGGAGCCTTCAGAGAGGAACAGGAAGGACGATTCTAAGGAACTTTCTAAAAATACTGCAGGTGGAGAAAATGAATAAGGTGGCAAAAGTTTTTGTTGTAGATGCAGGTAACTGGTTTACTGTAGACCTTCTGGTTTCTGAATTGGGGCTGAAACAATCGAATGAATCACTTACCGAAATGATCAACTACTGTAGTAATATGTTAATCATCAACAGGAGTATACCGACCTAAAAAAGGCCAGTCACTGGAAGAATAACACCCTCAGGGAAGTAATGAAGCCCAAACTGTACAAAAAAAAATATATATATCTTGCATTCATGTTAAAATATGTTTTAACTTATTTTAGGCAAAAAAATGTTTTTCCTATTTGTGCTCATCCTATTCCTATACATTTTAATGTACTTCTAATATTGTGTAAAAAGACATTAGTAGTTAAATGTGCCAATTAATCACCAGAATAATTGATTATTAAATTGTTAGATGAAGCCCTAATATGTTTTTAGATCTCATTGAATCCTAACAGGTACTTGGTTAGAAAGTTGCAGATGGTTTTTCTGTTTGGACTCGGTTTACCTCCAGCCGAACCTTTTGCTTCACGCTGTCGTAAAAACTGCTGACATCCAGCAGGACGTCTTGTCTTTGTTTGTCTCTGTGCTCCACTGCTGCTCAGCATCCCCAGGGTGCGACCTTTAATCTGACCGTAACATGTTCTGCAGACTGACAACACAGCCCAGTGGTTTACACCGCTCCTGGTCACCGTGGCAACCAGTGACGCCACGGAGGCTTCCCGTAAATCTCCCCGACAGTTCAACGTGGCTTGGTGGTGCTCTCTGGTGCTCTGCGGCACTGATGTCCTGTTGTGTGTGTGTGTGTGTGTACAGGTGTGTATCGAGACCTACATGTCCAGCTGCCATCAGCGCAGCATCAACACGGCGGTGAGGGCCACCCTGAGCCAGATACTGGGAGACCTGACGTTGCAGCTGCGCCACAGACAGGAGGTCAGAGAGAGCACGCAGTCACACACACGCCTGCACACACACATTAGCTTTAAACAGGCCCGTCAGCAACAAAGTGAGCAGTGAGGACCTTGAGGTTTATCTGCTGTTTTGTCTTCAGTAACATCGATTCCTCTTATTGCTCTCAGGTTCTACATACAGCAGAATGATAAACTGTTTATTACTCATCCAGTCAGTTATTTATGTCTCTAAAACTTAAACCAAAATATAAAATCTGTGTGAAAATCAACGTCCATTTTTAATCAGTAATTGTTGAGTCTCGTCCGCTGGTGCCTGTTAAAGACAGCGGTTGGCCCAGGTTCAGTTGTTGGAAGGACGACCTCAGATTTAACTGAGTTCATGGTTCACTCTGACCATAAGGGTCATCGTGGGAATAATGTTTTTGTAGAATAACGGACAGCAGATAATCTGGAAGTGACTTTATTCTGTGACTCTTTTGACATTGATGAGGATCAGCTGACGCTCTAAGATCGTTGTTGAAAAGAGTTTCTGCTAAATATTATTTTTAAAGATGCACTGATATGAAAAGTCGTTCTGATATATATATCCCATATTTATAATGCAGTGATGATTAAGAATCAGAAATACTTTATTGATCACGTGGCCAACACTCTCCCCTCCTGAAACGTAGGACAGGTAGATGGAAATAAACATCAGTTATTAATATACTGACATCTTATAATTCTGATATTATCATGCATCCCTAATTATTTTAATTCATTTTAATTTTAATGAAGCAGAAAATCTTCTGATATGTCAACAAGCTCATACTGGTAAACAATAACAACACACGGAGAAATTTGGAGATTAGCAATAAAAAGCATCGGATCATCAGCGTAAAGGAGAACAGTTTGGTCCGTTTAAATTGGATTTGCTGCAAGGATTTTGCCAGCAGGTCCAGTACCTGGAAAAAGTCCTACAAACAGTTACTTCTCTGGGATGGTGGCTGGTTTCTTTCCTTCCTGGCCCGTGTTAACGCCTACCTGAGATCAGAATACTTCAATCAGCTCTTCTCACTGATGGCGACCAGTTTGTCAATACATTTGGTCAGAAGCATCTGGTTGATATTTTCCCTCTCACATCCAGTGTAGTTTTCTGGACACTGGTTCTGCAGTTTAATCATGCTGTGTTCATCAGTCATTTTAAATGCATAAAATTAAGCTTTTTCCCCTTTCATTAAGCTTGTATTTTCTTTTGCTCCTTAAAATCTCCTTATTTCACAAACTCAGTGACCCTCGCTGGTGTTGTGTGCTTCTCTGCAGGGAGCAGAAGGAGACGAGGTGACCGCGCTGCCTCTGCAGAGAAAAGGTACATCTGCATTTTAGATATCTGCTTAGTGAAGAATGAACAGTGTCTGTAGTTTGTGCATCAACAGTTTACAATGTCCAGAGTCATTGTACTGCTGGCGTACGGGTCTCTGTGAGGGACAAAATAGACTGATGGACTGAGAAGAGCAGCCATCCAGGAAACATGTTTTATGAACATAAACATATCGAGCTACACTTTGGAAACACCTGCAGGATAAAACTAAACAATTTTCACTTGAAAATTCAAGATAAGTGAACAACTGGGTGTTTTAGTGCACATAAATACCAGCTAAAGCTTAATAATGTCATGTCAATTGATAAATAAGCTGCACAAACTAATTTAGAGATGATTTAAAGTCACTCTATTAGCTTCTCTCTATTTCTGCTCTGTCACCTCACTGGTGTTTTTCCTTGTAAGTAGCTTATTGTTAGCTTTAATATTGACTGCATTGTTTTATCCCCGTCTGTTAGTCTGGATAAAAGCATCTGCCAAATGCATAAACATAAACAATAAATAGTGACACATAAATAACCTGGATGCCTGGCTGGAGCCGAACTTCCCCCTCAGGAAGGCTAATTTCTTGGAGATTAGAGGCAAACGAGGAGAATTAATTAGTTTGTTTTATCACATAGTGTAAAAGTTGGACGAATGAACTTTGTGTGTGTGTGTGTGTGTGTGTGTGTGTGTGTGTGTTTGCAGATGTTTCCCCCACCAGCCAGGCTCTGTGTGAGGATGTGGTGATGGTTCTGACCGTGTTCTGTGAGAAACTGGAGTCGGTGGACAGGTAACGCTGCAGGCCTTCTGTCAGTGACCTCACTTCCTCTCTGTGACTCATTGATCTTTCCTCATCCTCTCCTCCTTTTAGTGACAATCAGCTGCTGCAGCTGCTCTACCTGGAGTGCATCCTGTCCATGCTCAGCAGCTGTCCTCCCACAATGCACCTGTCCAGAGGTTTCACCGACCTCGTGTGGTACGACTCTCTGCAGCTGCTGAATGTTTCCTCACATGTTGCAACTAAAGTGAAGAAGTATCTTTATTCTTTAAGTATAAAGATACTTTATGTTGGAAGCTAAAGAGAGACAAATATCAGGAAAACATTTTTTATTGACTTATGTCTTGATGTTAATTGAGCGTCCGTATTTCTTGCAGGAAGCAGCTTTGTCCGTCTCTGGTGGCGATTATGGGAAATCCAGTCAATGATAAAACCATCACTTCTCACCACGGCTACACGGGGGCGCTAGAGAGAGACCGGCTTTCAGAGAGAATTGCTCAAGGTACCGCATCCGTCCATCCGTCTGTCCGTTCATCTTCTCGCTCGTCTCTAAGTGCCGGATTGTTTCCTCTTCCTCTCCCAGGAATCGGTCAGGAAGTGGACTCTTCCAGTGGAGGAGTGTCCGATCAAGGCCGGGGGTCCGGCTGCTCCTCCAGCGCCCCTGCCAGGATCGCGCCGGTGGTGCGGACGGTTTGCTACATCGCAGCAGAGCTGGTGCGCCTGGTGAGCTGCGTGGAGTCGATGAAGCCGGTGCTGCAGTCGCTGTACCACCGGATCCTGCTCTACCCGCCGCCCCAGCACCGAACCGAGGCCATCCGCATCATGAAGGAGGTGATTCCCATCCGTCCATCAATCCTCTGCTCACTAAACGAAGGAATGGTAACATCTTTCTGTCCTGGTCAGATTCTCGGCAGCCCGCAGCGCCTCTACGACCTGGCCGGGCCGTGTGTAGCAGAACCCGAAACCAGGAAACGCTCCTTCTCAAAGAGGAAGTCTCACCTGGATCTGCTCAAACTGTCAGTAAATAAACCTGATCCACAGCTTCACAGCATATCAGAGAAAAGATCATCACCAAGAAAACTCTATGAAAATAAGCCTTTGAACCTGGACTCAGTTTGGATGTGATGTTCTGTGTTCAGAGTGATGGATGGGATGACTGAGGCCTGTATGAAGGGCGGCATCGAGGCCTGCTTCGCCTCCGTTTCCTGCGCCTGCGCTCTCCTGGCTGCGTTGGATGACCTGTCGCAGGGTCGCGGCCTCCAGCCTGAACAGGTAGAGTCATGACACCACCGGAAAACAGGAAGTGAACCTCACAACCGCTTTCTGGAAACTTTGAGTTTGGAGACATGATTATAATTAATTAAGTTTAATTCAATATATTCTAATTACTTTTATGCTGCTTATGAATGGATGGATGTGTAGTAATAATAAAAATAAATAAAACTAAAATAGTAAAAACTAAATAAATATCCCTATAGACTACATTTAAGATTATAACAGAGGTTCTTGGTCATGAGGAAGAAGGTCCTGGGTTCAAATCCCAACATGGTGACTGTTTGCCTTGAGTTTTGATGTTTCTCTGTGCCTGTGATTCTCTCTGGGTGGATCAACAGCAGTAAGAGTCGCTGCGTTTCCTCTTGCAGGCTCGGTTTCTCCTCAGACGCCTGGACGACCTGAAGGACGGATCGGAGTCCACCCGGGAGTCCATGGAGATCAACGAAGCCGACTTCAGGTGGCAGAGACACATCCTGTCCTCGGAGCAGCCGCAGTGGGACCTCAGCTCCGCTTCCTCCAACGTGGCCGCCGCAGGCGCCACCGAGCGCAGCCCTGACATCAGCATCAGCATCACCACGGAAACGGGACAAACCACCCTGGACTTGGAGATGGGGGACTTGGGTCTGGGTCAGGGACACACGCCCGAGGAGTGCGGCGTGGACGCACGCGTCCATCTGAGCGGCCCCTTTGGAGGCCAGGAGAGAAGCCAGCCGGAGCCGGTCGGAGGCGCGGCTCCGAGAGGAGAAAGGGCGGCGGGAGGAGGAGGCTGCGCCGTGGAGGCTGAGGGACAGGAGGACAAGGACAGAGGCGTCCCTCCTGACGTGGTGCAGAGGAGTCACGCTCTCGTCTTCCCTGACATCACCAACTTCCTGTCTGTGGACTGCAGGACGCGGTCGCACCACGGGCCGGGGTCCAGGTACAGCGAGAGCAACTTCAGGTACGACTCCGTCAACTTTAGGGTTCATTACTAGGATTTTTCAAGCTGAGAAGTCCTCGTTAGCGCCATCTAGTGGCAAAAACGACAGAAATATTTAGCGCAAATATTTTTGTACTCTTGACAAGACAAAACTAATTTTGAAGTAACTTTTCAGCAAAGTGAAGGAGCTTTTTTTTAAGTCAATAATTTCTTGTTATTGATGGAAAAATACTCGTTCCACTGGCAGATTATTTCACTTATGGGAAAAATAAGTCGTTATAAGTGAAGCAATCTTAAAACAAACTCCTCCGTCTTCCTGAAAAGTTATTTGTAAATTAGTTTCGTCTGATTTCAAGTGTGCTGAGATATTTGCACTAAAACTAGACAAAAATACTTAAGATGTTGTGTTTTTGCAGCGTTTCTAAGCAGCTTTGTGGCTGTTTCTGACCACTTCCTGCTGCCAGAATAACTGACCAATCAGAACCAGGCTGGCTGGTGATTGGTCTTTATCGTGTCTGTTTTTCTAAGCGTATTAAAAACAAGTTCCTCACCGTTTCATTCTTGACCCTGGTTGTCCTGCAGCATGGAAGAGCAGGACTTGTCTCGGACGGAGTTTGACTCGTGCGATCAGTACTCCATGGCTGCAGAGAAAGACTCGGGGCGCTCCGACGTGTCCGACATCGGGTCCGACAACGTGTCTCTGGTGGACGAGGAGCAGCAGACGCCTCGGGACTGCCCGGGCCACCGCTCCCTGCGCACCGCCGCCCTGTCGCTCAAACTGCTGCGCAACCAGGAGGCGGACCAGCAGAGCGCCAGGCTGTTCGTCCAGTCGCTGGCTGCGCTGCTGCCCCGCCTCCTGGGGCTGGCCTCCGCCCAGGAGGTGGACCTGTCGCTGCAGAACTTCTCCTCCACCTTTTGCTCTGGGCTGCAGGCTGGTAAGCGGAGGGAAGAGGGATCAGCAGAGATTCAGTGTGATAAGCAATCAAATATTCTGGAGGATGAAGTTTAGAGTGCACAGATGAGAACATAAACTCAGCTATTGCAGAAGATTTCTGTTAAGTTAGTTATCCATCATGATTTGTAATGGAAAAACACATCTTTTATTTCTTTTTACCACTGGATGTTATGATGGTCCTGAACCTGTGAAATGTTCTTAAAGTTTTGGATTTAAATTCCTTTCACCTCCTCATGTTCAGTTTATAGATGAAAAACTTTCCCTCAGTGTGTCTCTTTGCTGGAGGACTTGCAGTTTTCTGTTAAATCAGTCAAAGGTGCAGAAACAAACTCAGGTTTAAATTCACTCCTATTTATATTATTCGGTCTGAATTTTTCCTACCAAACTGGACCTCGAGGCTCTTTTTTACCTCCTAGATCTCACATGAAACTCAGTAAATGCATCAAAATGACAAGATAACGTCAGAAGGTTCCCATTCTCAAAGATTTTTTTAAACCATTTATTCTGTATTGATTGTTTGGCTTAAATTCTTGTCTGTGTCTCAGTTGATTAAAAACAGTGGCATTGTGAATACTATCCAGGGCTCAAATGAAGTTTGAATTTTAAAGTTTGAATGTTGGTGTTGCTCTTTCCTTCGTCCAGGTGGGATTCACTCTCCAGGCTTTGAATCAGGCGACTCCCTGAGCTGCCAGGCTCTGATGAACGCAGACGGTCTCTACCTGGTGTCCTACTACGCTCTGCTGCTCAACCTCAAGCTCTGCTGCTGCGACTACTACAGACGGAGAGAGCTTCCCCCCGCCCTCAGTGTGGTGAGCAGAGCCACAGCGACGGCTTTCCTCCCGAGTCTCTGCGCAGCTGATGAGCGTCTCCCTTCATGTTCTGCAGAAGGAGTTCGTTCGGCTGATCCAGAGCAGCGGAGTCCTCGTGGTTCTGTGCCAGGCCTGGATCGAGGAGCTTCACCACCAGGTGTTAGAGCGCAACCTGCTGGCTGACGCCGGGTACTGGGGCTCACCAGAAGACCGCACGCTGCCGCTCATCACCATGCTGACAGGTCTGCCTGAAAAGCTGCTTTTCTTTGATTCTTCATGCTTCTTAAGGCAGAAATCCAACTCACCAGAGAAGGAAACCTCATGTTGAACCCAGAGGATCATAAACCCAGTATGCTGGGTTTATGATTTATGCATTTTATGCATTTTGTTCATAAATGGAAATCTTTGCTATATTTATGGATAGTTTTATCCAAAGGAATGATGCATCTGCACATCCTGCTGATCTCTCATTGTTTTCCAATTCATTGTAACTCTGTATTTAAGGGACCGAACATCAAACTGAAGCGCTTACTGTTTTAGAGTTTAGAAATGGGTAAATTGTGGGGAAAAATAAAACATGTATGTAGTGGATTGCTTTAAAAACAATTATTTGAATGAATATTTGATCCCAGTTGTTTTTTATTTTTGTGTTGTCAGACATCGACGGCCTGGGCAGCAGCGCTATCGGAGGTCAGATGATCCGGAGGCCGTCCAGCCAATCAGCACTCGGCTCTGAGAGAGCTGGAGGTGACACTGCGACTGCAGGTCTGTGTTTCAACTGAAGGCGGACATCTTGGTTGAGCTAATGCTTCCCCAAGGCTGATCCTCAGATCCCCTGTTGTTGGTTTTGATTTGCTTCTCATAAAGTTTTCTTGTCTTTTAAACAGTTTCAAACCTTTTGAACAAACAGCAGCATGTTTCCTGCAGGTTTTTCTGCCGTGGAAGCAAATTGCCTCCAACATAGTAGCTGAAGGCTGAACCAAAATGGCAGCGTTGGCATTGAAGGCTGGACGAAAAACAAAACCAATGGGTCATAAATGATCAGCTCTGAGACAAATTCCTTTATAAATAAATCTGGTTTACTTCGTATGTGTTGATATGTAATAGTGAAGTAATGTCTTAATGTTGCATCAGATATGTCTAAGGTTTATGTCTGTGGCACATCGGCAATAAATTCCAGTAAAAGAAAACATTCAATAAAAGACAGTTTATATTTACTTACTTGAAATTATGTGTCAAAATTTACATTTTGGACACTGAAAATATAGAAACTTCCATAAAATGTCAACAATGAAATTTAAGAAATACAGAATATATTTTTTCTTCTCCTGCAACAGTAAATTATCCTAAACTGAAGAGTTTTTTTTAAAAAACAAAATCAGCTGTATTGCTTAAGTATAAGTGATTTTACATTATTAGAAAGCAGACCTGGCTGTTCCTGTCTAGACAGAAAGAATAAATATTTGGTTTAATGGACACTTTATTAAATTATGAGGAATAGTTTTTAAATGTTGCCAGCTCTTTTTGTATCTGTGTCATCAGAGATCAATGAAGAAAGCCTAGAGAAGAGAGGGATGATGGAAAATAAAAAGATGAAGACAGATATGGAAGGAGAAGTCAGTGACTTCATCTGAAGGCTGACATGACTGTCATAAACATGACATGGCACCTGCACTAAAAGCTGCATTAAAACTGTCCACTTTGCGTTACTCAGTAAATAATGACTCTTAAAATGAACAAACTCCTTTGTGTTCATGCCAGCTATTATGTCCTTCAATTAAAGTGTTACCTCAGAAACTTTAACCTCATGATGTCATGAGTCACGCCTCATGACATCATCGTTTTTCTTCTCTTCAGGATCAGAAACCAGCTTGTGATGCTAGCTGCAGGTTTCTCTCCCTCCCCTCTTTTTAATTAGGTGCCGTGTTCTCTCGCTTCATCCTCACCGGCGTGTGGAAGAACCTGATTGATGTGCTGTCCACGCCTCTGACGGGCCGCATGGCGGGCAGCTCCAAGGGCCTGGCCTTCATCCTGGGGGCCGAGGGGCTGAAGGAGCAGAGCCAGAGGGAGAGAGACACCATCTGTCTGAGTCTGGACGGCCTGCGGAAAGCCGCCGCGCTCAGCTGCGCGCTTGGTGGGTGAAACCTTTGACCTGTGTCTGCTCTTTCTGCAGAAACAGGGATAGACGTAATAAATCAAGTTTAAAGACAACCAGTGATTCAGCAGAGTGGAGAGCGGTCAGGGCGTTCCTGGACAGCTCTGTCAGGAAAGTAGCCGGCCAGTGGGCTGAGATTTATGTCTGGATACCACAAGGTCACCGAGAAGCACAGCGTTGGTCCTGAAGGCAAGATGGATGGCTTTGTGATGAGTGTGAAGAAGGCTTTGATGTGCTGCTGGGCGCTAGGGCTTGCAGCAGAGCTTCAGACTGTTTGTCATCGTTTGGTTCCTCAAACTGGACTTGGTTGCATCGGCGCTGTCAGGTGTTCTGATTGCAGAACGTGGGATTCTTTAAAAACTCAAGCAATCACTTCAGCTGATTTAGAGTCAGTAAACCCGGAACTGGTCACCAGTTCATCACAAGGAAACAGTGGAAAATTATTGTCGTCTGAATAGAATTTATTTACTTTTTAACAGGAAAATATTAAAAGAAATTGAGCCTGTCTCAGTATAATTGGTGTTTTACTACAGGTTCCTGTTCTGCAGAACATAAAAAACACTAATAGAATTCAACTTTGTGATAATAAAATATTTATGACAATATGAAGAGAATGGGTCTGAAAACGGGCCCCTGGGGAACTCCATCAGGGACTGGGTGAGTTTGTGTTGTTGCATTAGAAACCTGCTCTGTTCTGCCGGCTGATCTGAGCAGGAAGTGATGACGCCTCTGTTGTGGCTGTTCCTGCAGTTTGGAGAATCATCATCTTCTAAAGTTCAAAGGTTTCACTAAAGACCTCAAATCATTGTGTTCAGGTTGAAAATAAAACTCTGATTCATTTTATTAGATTCACAGAAAGTTTTTGCTGTGGCCATGAAATGTCAGAGATTTTCCTCATTTTTTCTTCATGAATTGTTTTAAAACCCCAAATTATTTAACAGGAGATTTGAAACTAAATCATGTTTTCTTCTCCTTCTGCAACCATTTTCCTAATATATTGAATGGATTTATATGAACAGCAGGGAGAGGCAGCTGTTAAATGGATCTTATGTTCACACACAGGTTATTGTTTCCCTTCCCAGGAGAAAACCTCTGAAGCCGGCTTAGTTTTGTTAGCCTAGTTAAAATAGTTTCTTTTGGTTTCTTCCTGTCTGTCAGTGATGGAATATTTCGCAGGCGCTTATCTCCAATAGTCAACAGCTTAGACTAACAGGTTCTGGTGAATATTAACCTGACACATGGTGTCAAACCTCAGCTGGGTTTCAGGTTCATTTCTGCTCTCTGGTTCTGCACCAGTGGAACAAACACTACTTTTAGAAAACACAATAAAAACACTTCCCCTTTTGATATGACCACGAACTGAAGCTGATCGTGTTTGTTGGCCGTTTTCCTCTTTCAGGCGTTGCTGCTAACTGTGCATCAGCGTTAGCCCAGATGGCTGCAGCCTCCTGTGTGCAGGAGGAGAAGGAGGTGGCAGAGATGGGGGACGCCATCACACAAGGTACCGAGTTTGACAGCGCCATCTGGAGGTTAAACATGCATGGATTGTAAGAGGAAATTCTCCAAATGAAAAGCCTTTAATACAAACTCCTAATTCATAAATATCAGAGTGAGAAGCTAAGCTCAGTCTGTGTGCATGGCTCGGTAAGAAATCAACCTCTACGTGACACCTGGTGGCCAATTGGGAAAACGCAGCTGGAAATTTCAGCTAATGATTTGTAAATACATTCAACAGCATTTTCTAACTGACTTGACAAATATTTTTAAAGAATAAATCATGCAGAGCTGCAGCTCAGTTGTTCTAGTTTTCAGTTTAGCTCTGTCAGGTAGAGATCAGGCTCATTTAATTTAATTTACTAGGAAATCAGTAAAACATGGCAAAGTGCGGAACATTAATTAGCCCTTTTTATAAAGAATATAGTTAGTCTGTGAAGGCCTAAGTAGAAAAGAGCTGAGTTATGTTTAACCACCAGATATTGCTGAGATGCTCCCCAACATTTCAAACATTTTGAACACCATCATGGGATGTTTCATAACATGAAACAGGAAGAAACACTAATAGATTTCTTTATAGACTGTAAATAAAGTTTTGAGGGGAGAAAAGAGAAAACATGTTTCACAGCAGAAAAATCATTTGATTTACAGTTTTTACACAATCACAGTTTATGTTTGGGTTTTAATGGGTAGGAATTATTTTCCTTCCATCTTCATGTGGAGCTGAGCAGCCATTTGGTCTGTTAGTGTTCATGTTCAGGAATGTCGAAACTAAAAAATGGCTGCAATCTGCAATAACAGATTTAAGTAAAAAAAAACAAAAACAAAGTGTAATTTTCTGTCATTACATAAAAAAACACAATATAAAAATGAAAATAACTGTAAAGACTTTAACAACTTTCAAAGGTGGAATGCTTTTGAGGATCTGATTCCTGAAACTTGTAAGAATGGAATCCATTTTAAAACCTCACGTCTGGATGTGAGCTGAGCTCAGGTCTACGTCCTGCACGCCTTTGCTCCATCTCTGCCGTCTTGTTGCTGTCGGCAGTGAAGCAGCGCGTTGAGCAGCGGCTGGAGCAGATGGGCCGTCCTCAGGGAGTCCGCCTCCACACGGCTCATGTGCTGTGCATGGACGCCATCCTGAACGTGGGCTTGGAGATGGGCAGCCACAACCACGACTGCTGGCCACACGTCTTCAGGTACCGACACCCAAACCTCACCCCGCTGAAGCCGTACAGTCATAACAACTCACTGCGGTCCGGCTCTGTCTCAGGGTGACGGAGTACATCAGCTCTCTGGAGCACACCCACTTCAGCGACGGCTCCCTGCAGCCGTCCTCCCTGACCACCATCACCCAGCAGAGCCAGCAGGTGGTGGGCGTGGCCGGCGTGGACCTGGGTCTGGAGCTGAGCTGCGAGCCGAGCCCCGAGGCGGCCGAGCTGAGCCTGAGCCAGCCGGTCATCCAGCCGCTGTCCATCCAGGAGCTGCTGAAGGAGAGCAGCAGGGGGGGGCGGGGCCTGGACCTGAGGAGCGGCAGCCTGATGACGGGGACCGGCGCCACCAAGGCCGTCTGCACGCTGTCCACGCAGGCGGACAGGTTGGACCTCGCTCTGATGTTTTAACCATGCGATGCTGGAGTCTGGTTTAGACGGATTTAATCCTACAGTCGTGGTTTCAGTGTAAACACATTTTATTAGTGTGTTTTATAGGTTTATAAATGTATTTATGAGGGTCAAAGTGTCGCATCGGCCGTCCACCATGAGGCGCTGTGCTGAAATATACCCAGCAGGTGGCAGCAGAGCGACTCCTGCTTGGTTCTGTGTCAAAGTGATATGATAATTTATGTGTATAAATTATCATAATGCAGATAAATTCATAAAATGAGGTCAGTTTGTGTAACAGTCAGGGAGTTTTCTGAGAAACAGAGTCAAGATTTCAGCTGACCTCCTTCAGTCACGTGTGCAAAACATTCTTCTCAATATGAATGAGCATGCAACACACACACCCCCACACACACACGCTGTGGAGTGAAGCTGCCTCTGTGAGCTTGTGCTTCTGCTTAGACCAAGGATCATCTCTTATGTAAGCACTTATCCAAGCTGCTTTTGCAGGGAATAAAGAATATTCTCTCTGATCCTCTGGAGCAGATGGACTGAACACATTTCTGATGTGAAAGTTTCGCCAAACAATAGTAAACAGACAAAAGGCTGCCGTCACACACACAGCTGGTCTCTGCATCTTCATTTGTGCCTCCCCAGTTTAGCAGCTTTATGCAGAGGTCACCAATTATCTGGACATCCTGGTTATGTTGTATTTGCTCCATTTTCAAACTAAACATTTAAAAATAGATTTTATTTGACTAAAAAAGCTGGAGTTCATCAAAGGAAAATGTTAGATCTCTTTGTTTCCAGGTCTAAAGTTCATTGATTCATTTGCTGATTAAAATATTGAAATGTTTTAATACAAGTTAGATGTTCTAAGGCATATTTAAGCATCTTTCTGCCATTAAAGAGAAAATAAATGAAGCCACTTTTCATATCTAAGTAGTTCATGTCATAGTTCTCCTGTAGAGTTATTTATTTTAGTAAATATAAATGGCTGCTTTAAAGCTCCAACATCAACACACTTTATTGAATTCAATTCTAAAATACTTTATTAATCTCAAAAGATTAATAAAGTCGGTCTGGTAAGTTTTTCTTCAACTAGTTTTTATAGACGCAGAAGGATTTCCTGTAGAGGCCAGTGTTACAGTGGTTTTTATGCAGCCTCTGACTGAAGCCACTGTCTTGTTTTAAGCGAGTCTGATGAAGAGGATGATCAGGGTTATGTTTAATCAAGAATCCTTTTCACACCATAATCTCCAGAGGTTTCAGAAGAGAATCAACTTTCTTTATCGACTTTTTGAGCCTCTTTACCTTTCATGAGTTGTGGACTACCTTTAAAAGGACTTTTAAAGAACTTGGATTAGTTCTGCCATGAAGAACTAATCAAATATCAGCCAGAATCCTGTGGTAGAGGTGCAGCTTTAGGAATTTAACTTGTGCTTAGTGGTATCTGTATATATCTGACCCTTTGCACAAAAGAAAAATAACAGTAAATCCAAACCTGCTTGTGCAGCCAGTTCTTATTTAAGTCAAGTTGTTGTAGAAACGTTTAACCCTGAGATTAGAAAACTTCTAATAAATGATTAAAAACTTGAATTGATGGCATTTACGCCTGCAGTGAAGAGAACCTTCAGATCTTCCTGTTGTCCTTATGATGGTAATGTGTGTGTGTGTGTGTGTGTGTGTGTGCGTGTGTGTTTCAGGCTGCTTGAGGAAGCGGCTACGAAGTTGAACCTGGTGGGTCTGGTCGGCTTCCTGCAGCAGCTCCGGAAAGCTTCTCAGTCTCAGCTCTTCAACTCGGCGACGGAGACCGGAGATTACTCTCTGGCGATGCCGGGTAGGAAACACAACCTGCAGATGTTCACACACGTTCTGTCACTTCAGGGAAAACACTCACAGCCTGAAGAGTCAGGAAGAAAACATGAACAGAGACAGTGAAAATATGTGTTGACAGAGAGCCAGGGAAGAAAGTCACCAGCAATGACCCTGGAGACGGAGCTGTTACTGCCGCCAGTCAGGGAAGGTCAGAAGGTCATTTCAGATTATTTCTAAGTGGAAAATATTTCAGAGCTTCCAGCCTGCAGATCCAACCAAGTTCAGAGAAACGACTCTTTCCTCCCGAGACCCTGCAGGTTTTAATGGCCTAAAAGTTCATAACACAACAATCAGAAAAAAGCCGAACAAGTGCGACAGAAGGACAAAGTTTGGAAACGTGGATTAGGTTTGACGAACGGATGAGATCAGATTACTGTCATTTCTCAAAATAATGTTAATATCCCAGATAATGACCGACGTAAAGAATAAATAATCATCTTCAAACGCAGACTGTCTTGTTGCCGTGGAAACCTTCATGATTTTCTCTGGTTGTGTTCAGGAATAGCCAAGTCGACGTCGGAGCGCCGCAGCGCTCTGCATCTCTTCCGTCTCGGAGAGGCCATGCTGAGGATCGTCAGGAACAAGAACCGGCCCCTGCTGCACATGATGAGGGCCTGGAGCGTGGTGGCGCCCCACCTGGTGGAGGTGGGGAACTGCAGCAGGGAGGAGCTGGAGATGTTCTTCTGAAATATTCCTTCTGCTCTGATTGTTTTGTTTTTCCTCAGTCACTCGGTTAATTACACTGCAAAAACTTAAAATCATACCAAGTATTTTTGGTCGAGATCCTACTGCAAATATCTTAGAACTCTTGGAATAAGACAAAAATAACTTTGCAGCAAGACATAGGAGCTTGTTTTAGGTCAGTACGTTATTTTACCCATGGAGTCTGCCAGTTTACCCATAGTGGATGGGTAAACTGGCAGACTGATGACAGTGAGTGAAATAATCTGCCAGTGGAACTAGAACGTTTTCATCAATATTAAGGAATTATTGACTTAAAACAAACTCCTATATCTTGCTGAAAAGTTTTGTCTTATTTCAAGTGTACTAAGATATTAGTACTAGAAACTAGACCAAAAATACTTTCTAAGATTTTGTGTTTCTGTGGTGATTAGTTTATGATTTATTTTGCATTCTGGGGGATGAAAAATGTTTCGTTTCCAGGCTGCTTGTCACAAAGAGCGCCACGTTTCCCAGAAGGCCGTTTCCTTCATCCACGACGTTCTGACCGAGGTTCTGACAAGCTGGGCGGAGCTTCCACACTTCCACTTCAACGAGGCGTTGTTCAGGCCGTTTGAGCACATCATGCAGCTGGAGCTCTGCGACGAGGACGTCCAGGACCAGGTGAGCTCCGGTTCGGTCCGGTCCGGTCCGCTGCAGCACAGGGAAGGTTCCACTCACATGCTCCAACCCAGTTATCTCCCGCAGGTGGTGACGTCCATCGGGGAGCTGGTGGAGATGTGTTCCCCTCAGATCCTGTCCGGGTGGAGGCCTCTGTTCAGCGCCCTGAGGACCGTCCACAGCAGCAGGGCGGAGACCAAAGACTACCTGCTGGGAGAATACTCCATGGGTAAACTGGCAGACTGATGACAGGTTATCGCAGAGAGTTTAACACTTCAGATCATTTCCTCCTGTTCTGGCCTCCCGCTCCGTGCAGGGAAGTCCCAGGCTCCCGTGTTCGACGTCTTCGAAGCTTTCATCAACACAGACAACATCCAGGTGTTCGCCAACGCTGCCACAGACTACATCATGTGTCTGCTGAAGTTCGTCAAAGGCCTGGGTGGGTCTGGGCTTTTTTTAATCTGCTCACATTTCCAGACCTGCAGGATTTATTCCTCCTGGAATCAGAATCCTGCTTTTGCCTGTTTCGTGTCTTTATTCAGAGCAGCTGGGATTAACATTTCTCAGAACTTTCATTTCATTTTTGACCTTTATTTGTTCAGCACTTTTTGCTCCTAATTCCAGTTTTCTGTGTGTTTGTGTGCAGGAGAGGTGGACTATAAGGAGATCGGAGACTGTGTTCATGTGTCCGGGTTCAGCTCCACTGACCTCTGCGTTCCGGCTCTCGACTACCTGCACAAATGTTCCCAGGTAGGACCTCGCCCGTCGCAGCTCGTCTGCGTCGCAGCAGTTCGTCGCCTCTCATCAGGTTCTGTTGGGTTCCAGCTGCTGGCTAAGATCTACAAGATGCCGTCCAAGCCGGTGTTCCTGGGCGCCCGGCTGGCCAGCCTGCCCATGCGGTCGCAGGAGCGCTCCGTCAGCAGCGAGGACGGCGTCGACTGCGTCCTGCAGGAGTTCGATGACGACACAGGTGAAGAAGACTTCCTGTTCCTCCCGGTTCGTTTCCTGTTTGGGGTCCAGCTGAGGTTTCCTCTGCGCTGCAGGTTTAATCCAGGTGTGGATCTTACTGCTGGAGCAGCTGACCGCCGCTGTGTCCAACTGCCCCCGGCAGCACCAGCCCCCCACCCTGGAGCTGCTGTTCACGCTGCTCAGAGAGGTCACAGCCGTTCCAGGTGACGCTCAGGAACATCTCTGGCTTTACTGGGTCTGGGCTACAGGAAACACCTGGAATATTATTAAATACTCATAAGTCTGCATAAAAAAACTGACGTTTGTTGGGATTTCACAAAACCTGGAAATATCAGCTGTTCTGTGCCGACGATGCTCAGATGACTCAAATATTGCAGCATTTGTGTTCAGTATGAAGCAGATACATGGAGATCATGAGAAAGGAAAATCCATATCTAAAACTATGATGCTTTAAACGCTTTATTCTTCAGGGTTTTACCTTCCTGTGTCTCTGCGGTTTAACAAACTACCTGCTGCTCAGGTTCCCTAACCGTTCCACTCCACCTGCAGGTCCGGGCTTCGCCATCTTCGCCGTCATCCAGCTGCTGCTTCCTGTTATGTCGCTGTGGCTGCAGCGTAGCCATGGCGACCACTCATACTGGGACGTGGCGGCGGCGAATTTCAAGCACGCCATCGGCCTGTCGTGTGAGCTGGTGGTGGAACACGTCAACAGCTTCATCCACTCAGGTGAGCCCCTGGATCTCCACCTGTCCTGCCACAGAGCTGATTGTCGCTGACTGAGGTTCTCCTGATGTGATCAGGAGGAAATGGAGCATGACTGACGCATCCTCCTCCTCCTCCACTCCCTGATCGGACCGACGCGTTTACAGTCCGGTTGTCTGTTTCTCTCTGCAGACATCGGCTACGAGTCTCTGATCAACCTGATGCTGAAGGATCTGTTCAAGCTGCTGGTGGCCTGCGTGTCTGAGCCTGCAGAGACCATCTCCAGAGTGGGCTGCTCCTGCATCAGGTCGGCGCTCAGACCAGCGTTTTCTACTGGCTTCATGAGTCACAAGAAAATATTTCACTGTCAAACTATTTAGCATTTTTGGCTGGAAAAAAATTACCCCTCGAGTTCTCAACTTGTCGAGTTGGACACCAGTTGGTCTAAAGGTTTTAGACCTTTATATATATATATATATATGTATATATATATATATATATATATATATGTATATACATATAT
>CAEGAE010037149.1:0-25434 GCA_903067095.1 Girardinus metallicus
TAGAGAAGATAAAGGCTGTTTCTTATTATTATCTGGCTACTTAAGGTGCTTGTCTGACTTGATCTCTTTTGTGTGTTGGTTGGCCTGCTACTGTTTTAGTTTTTGTTACAATTTCAGTTTCTCTAGTTTTAGGTTCAGATTAGAATTTCTTTTTGGCAGTTATTGATTAAAATTATTTTTTGGGGTGTTTGTTTAGGGAAGGGGAGTTCCTATTGTTCAGCCCTGTAGCTCATTAAAAAAAACAAAAAACGGGGACCTATGCTGTCCCTGGGTTCCAAGCTGTTTTATTTTAGTTTGGAGAGACTAGTGGAAGGGGCGTTTCCTTTTCCTTGCTGTATTCAACAGGAACTTTTGTGTGAGTGTATTTTTGATGGTGAACACTTAGGTGTATTTAGTTACACTAGTGTTTTCTTTATTATTATTCCTCCCCCAAGCAGTCTATTTTACTTGAGTTTTAACTATTTTTTTTTAGCTACAAGGTTCCCAGGGCCAACATAGACTCCTGTTTTTAGTGTGGTCGTTTTTGTACAATAAAATAAATCGTGACTATTTTTGCCCAGAGAGCATTTGTGAATTCAATAAACTGTATGCCTCTGTTAATTTTTTACAAACTTATCTGTTTGATCTGCTAAAAAGAGGTTCTAAGGTTATCCATACATAACAAGAGCTGTACCCAAAGTCACACATAGGAATTTTAAAAATCATTACCTGGCTGTTAATGCTTTGAATACAACGTGCAGCTGCTGCCGAGTTACATAGATGCAGGCACACAAAGAAAGAAAGGTGCAGGAAATATTAGTGGGGACTGTCCCCTTCATCCCAGAGTTGGTGGGGACATGTCCACACCAGTCCTTCAGGAAGTTACACCTATGATCAAACATCCTCTTTCATTCAGTAGAGCAGGTTGATGAGGCACTTCTCAGGGAATTTGTGTAATGAGCAACAGTTTAGCCTTTTGGTGATGGTCTGAGGCACACTGGGTGGATAATAGAGATATGGGAATGTTGGGTGGGAACAGGGGTTTCCTGGCAGACACAGCAAAGGACTGTGAGGCTGGTCTTGTTCCCAGTTTGTCCAAGACCTCTGAACACAAGGTGGACACGTCTTATCTGCTCCCATCCCCACCTCAACAACTGCCTTCCAGGCTCTCATTTTCCACATGATTAGCTCGCCACCTGTCCTCCGGCTGGCCCTTGGCCTCCGGGCCTTCCACGTCACACCGCCATTTAGCAAGAAAAGATTTTCACAGAGACATGCTTTATCACTGTAGACCGGAGGGAATAAAGATCTCCCACGTTATTCAAGAAACTATAGTTCAAAGTGATTTCACTGTTCAAACTAGATATTTGCATCCACTATACAAAAAGACAAACTCTTTTTTCCCTCCCCCACAGCCTTACATTAAATCAGACTCGTTTGTGTTAAATTAAGTCACTTCTGTAGACATATGTTGAGGCAACACCTAAAGCACACTGGTTCCTTATGTAACATCGTAGAAAAATCAACAGAAGTCGGGCTAAATATCAGGAGGTGAATTGTAGGAATGGGATTGGGAATCTCCTGTTGAGGAGGGAGAAGGGTTATGTGTCCCAGGGTTGGGTGTACCGTGGTGACCTCTGAGCGGCTCAAAGGTCACACGGAGAGGAAGCAGCTATTACTCTAAAAGCGACATAAAAGCCAGCTTGCAGTTTACAAATGGATGAAGGAAAAAAGACCTTCCATTTTGGTGTTGAGATCCTCTTCAGTGGGACATGTCCACTGGTCTTGGTGTGATGAAAGTGAAATTGTGAAATGTTTGGGGCATTTTTGCAGGTGAACGTAAAAGGACAAAACTGATTTAATTACACACTTCTAAATATAGAGTACAGCGGTGGCAGCACTGTGTTCTGTGGGTGCTTTGCAGTAGGAAGGACTGGTGCACTTCACCAAGTGGATAGCATCGCGACAAAAAAACATATCAAGACATCAGCCAAGGTGTTGAATCCTGGGCCTAAATGATGGTAAAATTGGAAATAACCAGCACTTTATCAAGTCTGAGGACTCCAAAGCACTTTACACTACCATTCGCGCCCTGACAATAATAAGCAAGTGTAGCCCTGGGTCAGACTGACTGAAGTTAGGCTGCCATGCAATTACCCTCTGAACCACCAGCAGGGCAAGTGGGGGAAATGTCTCGCCCAAGTGACGGAGACAAAGATTTGAACCAGAAATTACAATTGAGTGTGGAAACTCTCACTGACCTAAAATAGGAAAAGTTCAGTCAGATTTAGTGTCAGACAGTAAAAAAGAAGGGTGTGTGTCGTTTTATTGAGTGTCGCTGAAGATCTGGTTATGCTCCAACTTTATAATTAAATCTTGGATCGATCTTTGCTCCACACATAATCTATTCACATTTTGAGTAAATGTATAAATCATGTTTTGTGAAGCTTTTAAGTTGACAAATCAGAGAACCTATGCTGGAATAAACAGAGCGTGCCACAGTTCAGACCATAATGATGAACTCCATAACCCCTGATTTACTAAGTTCATTCTGTTTTACATGACATACATTTGAGTGTAATGCTCATAAGCATCAGAGGAAGGCGCTGTTTACCACAGAATAGCTGCTTGAAGGCTCAGCTGATTGCTGAACAATCAGAACCATTTAATCCTCCTGCACAAAGTCGAATAATCTCATCCATTTTTTGGTAAAATCACAGCACCCTTGCAATCTGATTAGTCATAAAAAAAATCACTAAAATTCAGTTGCTAAAGTTGTTAGAATCTCCTCAATTAAACGGTTGTCTCTTAGAGAGATATATAAACACCCTTATGACAAAATTTTATCGGTGGACTGATTTATGACCGTAATAAATGATTGCCTTTTAATTTCCGGTAACATCCCTCCCCCAAAATAAACATTCCTTTGACATCTGTTTATCCCATCTTTGTGACACTTTGTTTTGGTAAACTCCTTCCTACCTCTATATGAGTTTTAAGAAAAATACAATTAAAGTTTGAAAATAATAAGTGATAGATAATCACTAACCAGAATATTACATAATAGGTAATATAGCATATTTAAACAGAATGTTGTAATACCTCTGACTTTAACTCTGTGTCTCAGGAGATGCAGCAGAGCCCCTGGGTTCAGCAATAAACATACTCTTTGCAGGTGACCCTCCCCTTCTCACCACACCATTTGTGCGTCCGTGCATGTAGGGGTCAGTCATGAGTGGGCGGGGGGGCAGGGGGGGAAAGGCCCTTTCCCTGCGTAAGAGTAAACACATACCTCTAAAGAAAACCTATAGTTTAACTGTTTTACTGCATTATTTATGGTAGCATGACTAGTCCGTGCTAACTATAAGTTTGTGTTACTTAAATTTTAAACTCTTATAGATTTTTTTCTAACACTTGCTAGTGTGATACATTTCAGTAAATGTTCCTCATTTGTACATGTATTTCTTAAGAATATGTGACAGACAGTAAACAGGCCTAGGTGAGGCTCCTCGTATTTAACTTTCAGCTTTCCCCAAAGTTGAATTTTTTTTTCTTTTACACTGCACAACCACACTCCAAGAGTTGCTCCAACATGGAAAATTATTTTGTTACCTTTAAAATTATCCACTACTTTTGTCTCTGACTTATATGCTGTATGTTTCTTGGCCCTAATGATGCTTTCCCTCTATCCATTACCTTACACACTTAAGTGTGTTCATTAACAAAATACAGTACACCTGTCGTTGTTGAAGGTTGCATTACTGAAGCTTATAAGTGATCAATGTGAACCATCAGTCTGTATTAAAATATTTAATACAATTCATATTATTTATTTAGATTTTATGTTTTGATGTGTGCACTTGGATTTCTATCAATTTATTGAATGATAGCCTGTGTAAATATTTATTGAACTGAATGGCCATTAAGGTTTTAAATATATATATATATATATATATATATATATATATATATTATTTTCTTTCAATATTTGTTGCACAAATTCAAATATATGCTGGCTATCAACCAACAATTCAATCAGTGATTTTGTGTTTTTTCTTAAATACCCCCTCTCACGGAGACTTACTTACATCTTCTGACAACTAGCCCAATTAATAATAACATTGACTAAGTTTGCTATTGGTACACTTTACCTAAAAAAAGAAGAAAAAAAAAAAACATACTCACTACACAACCATGCTCCAAGAGTTGGTCACAACATGGTGAATTGTTTTGTTACCTTTAAAATTATCTACAGCTTTTGTTCCTTGGTCCTACTAATGATGTCTGTTCACTAATGTTCACTAACAGACAGTACACCTCTTGTAATTGATAAGCTTATAAATGATCAATGTTAAGCATCACTATGCGTTAAAGAAGATCATATCAGTCACATTAAGTAAAATATCATCATACTCAAAGCAATCAAAAGTTCTCTGAAAGGTAATTTCTCCTTTTCAGGGAGCCTCAACTGTATGAAAGGAATCATTGAAATATACTATGAAATATTTAATTTGTAGAATGCCGATAATAAAACTTAAATTGTGAATTGAATGATCAGATTGCAACTTGACACAAAAGAATCAACTGTTAATTAGTAATCATATGGAAATGACTCACAATATCTGAACAAACAAGAAACTTGACTACCTCAAGGGATTTCTCACATTGGAGAATGAACCATCTGATTTTCTTTTACCGGCTAAATTTAACCTTACCAAAGTTTTGCCTTACAGCAAACAGGTACTGAGTTTGAAGGGTGGGTCAGATGCCTTCAGCCGTCTTCTAAACCCAGACTCCAGCCTTTCTCACTGTAATATGAAACATTAGACTTAATAAAAGAGTTCAAGTGAACCTCACTTAATTATCATCAACTTGTCGTTTGTACTCATCTTAAACAAGTGGCAGGAACATTTGGATAAAAAAATGCTTTATAAGTTAATCTATTTAAGTTGAGTCCATGCAACAACTAAAATAAAATAAAAAAGTGAACTATTTGAAAGTAGTGAGCATTTTGGTTGTAAAAGTGTAACATTTTAACACGACACTATGCCATTTCTGCTCAAGCAACCCAAAAGGTTTGGAACAGTACAACTATGTAAAATGAGACCATGTATCTTTAATCTATGCAGCAAATACACTGCTGCTGCAGAAGATTAAAGAAATTTAGCAGAGAATAATATTTTGGATGAGTTTAAGAATATTGTTTTCCAAAATCACACAATGTAACTACACTTGTCTTTTATATGTTGCAGTAATTGAATTTTTTTGAGGCAATTGGTTTGCATCAATGTAAAAATTTTTCCAATCCATTTTCCCACACACCATTGCCTGATGTCTGAGAAGGTTACAAAAAAATCTTTGCTTTCATCAACCCATAAAACATTGCTCATCATTTCTGTTCAGTCCAGTCGGTTGGGCAAATTGTAACCTTTCTTAATTCAATTCAGCTGATTTACATAACGCTAATTTACAATAGGTAATCTCAAGACAATTTACAAAAAAAGTCATTTCCACTCTACTTATCAAACAGAGCAGCAATTTAAATGTATTATTTAAGTCGGTAAAATAAATAAATACATTTTCCACCTGTTTGTGCCCGTTGTGTGATGCACAGTGGCACAGAGTGACACACTGTGTTATCCCTTGGTAATTCTACCCACCGGTAAAACACATTTATGCTCCGTTAGAGCAAGGGATTGGCCCTGACCCGTGTTGGCCTTGCCTCTGATGTTGGTGGCTTTAGACAGAGGAGGCCAGAAAAAAAAAAAAAGAGAGAGTTACTAAAGAGGGTTTTATGTCATGAAGTAGAAAGGGGAACATATACTTCTTAAAATGTGAATAAAATTGAAGTATAGGTGACAGACTCAGTGGTACTTGGAGAGCTCGGTGAAATGGTGCTTCATTTTCGGTGAAAAGCGATTCAGTTAAAAGCAATTAAGTCAAGTGGTTCCCAATATTGGTTTTGAGATCCTCTTAAAAAAAAAAAAAAAACTTTAAAAGAGCTAAAAACAGAAATGACAAATACAAATAGCAAATGTGTTGCAGCAATGCCAAGAGATTATTTCAATGTTATTTGTAGGTCAGGAAACTGGAAAGTTTAGGAAGCACTGGCCTGATGGATGTCTGCAAAAACAGTTGGGTTGATTTTTTAATAACCCTAAAGTGACTAAACCTGTTTTTTTTTTTTTTTTAATCAAACTAAATGTTTTAACCCTAATCAGTATCACAAGCTCCCTCTAACTTTTAATTGTTGCTACTCAGCAACATAATGGGAACAAACAGGTCATTGGGTTGTTAGGTAAGACTGTGTGCACCACATTGAACATGAACCAGAGAACGCGAAGGCTGGATCTGTTTGAAGAGCTCAGAAACAAGAAATAAGACAATATCAGTATCAAAGATAAAGTCCACAATGTCATCTTCAAATAAGTTTTCTTCTTGTGACCAAGGTTGTCCAGATCATTATAAAGTATGGAGTTTATTGGACTATAGCCAACCTCTCAAGACTTAGACCCAAGAACAAATTGAAACAAATTGTGTAAACAAATTGTGGTTAAGGTGGATAAAACAAGGAACCAATGCAAAAGACATTAATTATTGTATTCTCCAGTCATAAAACCTATCAATGTTGAAATGAAAGAATCATAATCAGTCTTTCCATAGTTTTTAATTTTAAAAGAGATAAAGTAAGTAACATAAATGGTTGTTGACTAATAGACTATTCTTGCACATCGGACATGTGACAAATGGAGGTTTGGAAACTTACTGGCAACATAATCATCTTCACAGGAAACACAAGTGAACTCTGTAGAAGTAAATAGATGAAGACAATTACGTTTTCCTAACCCACCAAAAACTCTTCACTAGAAACACTGAAATCTTTGATTTAAAGGAATAACCCACCCAAACCTCAAAGAAGACCACACAATATAGCTCATGCTATAGCTATGGCAGATAGCTTAAGCCGGACTGCTGAAGAAGTAGACTACCAAAGCAACTACAACTGTAGTTTGTGATCATAAAGTTCAAAAGATAAGAAAATAATTTCCTTCACAGTGTTTTTTTGTTTTGCCTCTGTCCAAAATGTTTTTGGAACTTAAGATGCAGAAACTTTACATCAAATAATCAATTGCTACTTAAAAGTGGGGGAATTGCTACTTAAAGTCCTTCAGACTTGACTTAAGAGATAAGGAGATTGAGTTTTCTCTGTTGCTGCTCCTATTCTCTGGAATAATCTACCTTTCCAGATTAGATCTGCCCCCAATCTGGATCATTTTGAGTCGCTTCTTAAAACTAATTTTTATTCTTTGGCATTTAAGTGAGGCCTGATACAGTAACTCTTCTATTGTGATGTTTTATTTTTGTCTTGGATGGACATTTTATTGATCTTCATTTGGTAACTTTTAGCTGGAGCCTTAAAAGTCTCTTTTCTTGAATCCTTTTGCAAAAAAATAATACAATAAATCCTTTTAAGACA
Source organism: Girardinus metallicus (assembly GCA_903067095.1). NCBI lineage: Eukaryota > Metazoa > Chordata > Actinopteri > Cyprinodontiformes > Poeciliidae > Girardinus > Girardinus metallicus. The sequence continues at coordinate 7,457 of CAEGAE010037149.1, forward strand.
TGGAGATTAGTAGAACTGACTTGAGAATGAGCCTGAACAAAAATGAACAGGAAACGTCAAAAATGTGTAATGATGACCTTAAAGCTGGTCTTCTCATCACACTACTGATGACATTTTGAAACATAATGAACTTCATGAAAGAAGATCCATACATCGCTGCTATTCAGAAAAACACAAAAATGCATGTTTATAATACCCAGGTTGTCTGGGAGAATATTCTTTGGACTGATGACACAAGACCACTAGTCACCTCTGTAGGAAACATAAAGATTTCAAAAGAAAAGAAAGCCATACCTACTGTGAAACCATGAACTTGATGAGAGAACAGTGAAGTCTAAAGACAGCTAAGTTCATCGTTGAGTGGAACATAATGCCCAGTGTGAGAAAATGTTAGGTCAATTATTATTAAGGAAACATTCAAGCCAGAATCACACTCACAAGTGAGCAATTCAAGGCTTTACTTGATCAAGGAGAAGACAATGAGCTACAGTACGTCAGTCACCTTCACACATGTCTACACATACGTTGAGGCGGTGGTCTCTTCAGCTCTGGGAAAACCCCCAAACAACGCATCTTTATCTTCTGCAGCCAGCTCTCACCTCATGACGGGAAACAACGCATAAACTTTAACCTTTTCACAAACCATGAAGTCTCATGTGTCAGCTTCCACTTCAACCATCTACATGTCCATTGTTCTAAATCGTTCTATCTCTGGAAAGAGAGGTCAGCATCAGCAAATAAAGTAAAGGTTGATTCCTATCAATGTAATCAAGGAATGCAAAAATAATTCCTAGCACTATAAACCAAATGAGTGAATAAATGTACAGCAAAGAAGTATCACTAAACTAGATAAGTAAAACAAAGATAATAATTCAACAGGTAAATATATAATATAATAATGAGAACCTCATCACTGCCCTGCGACAGACTGGTGACCTGTCCAGGGTGACCCCGCCTCTCACCCGGAACGCTTGCTGGAGATAGACACCAGTACCTCCTGACCCCATTAAGGGACAAGGGTGAACAGAAAATGGATGGATGGATGGATAACCTCATCACATGAAATGGGTCATATAAAGGATAATGATCCCAAACATAGAGTTAAAAACTCTGAGTAACTAACAGTAGTGTCTTGTCATGGCTCCTAAATGCAGTAGCCTGTATGTACTAGAAGAATTGTTTTTCTTTTTTGTAGAACTTTAAGTAACAGATCCAATCTCCCCACTGTCAGATATTTTAGCAGAAAGATTCTCCACGCTATGAGGCACAAGACAAATTCGCACATCAGGCCGCTCAATACAAACCCAGGCTTAATTGAACACAGGTGGAACTTTGGCAGCAGGGAGAAAGAGAGCGAAAGAGAGGGGAGGTGGAGGGTGTGAAATAGAGTAAAGTTTTTCAAGTCTTTGTCCCTCCTCAATTTGCATGCCTAATGAAGCTGAGCAGGAGTTAATAGCGGGTGTAATGACTTCTGACTGACTGGGTTGTGGGCTGCTGGGACATGAAAGAGCTCTGAATGGCTAGCTGTGGAGTAAGGAGGGCAGTCTGTGGAAGACGGAGCAGGAGAAGCCAGACTCGGTCTCTGTGCAAACCGCAAGGAGTAATTCACATGCGCTGATGCACATATTCTCACTGATATGTTGTTTTGACTGTATGAGAGTTGGCATCATTTCTGGGGTCTAGTGTACAATTGTTTCCCTATATGTAAGCTAGGGCTAAGTTAAAAATAAAAACACCGCCTGTCTTAGAAAAAAAGACATCTTTAAGGCACAACCAGAATGATGCATGTTGAAATATTTCTCTCTGTTGTAATTTCTGTTTTTTATATAGATGCTTAACACAAGTCTTGCAAAAACAAAAAAACAAAAAAAGAATCTATTTTATAAATAGAAACGTGTAGTTTTATAGACATTCTTTTACTTCCTTCTTTTAGCAAAAGTACGGAAAATATTTTTTTGTCAACATGAATATTATCATGAACAGTTCGACATACTGTAACTTTCAACTAACAACCTTCAGATCCCATTGTGGTGGCTCAAACAAAAACAGATTTTTGAAAAGGACTAATTGCTTGTAAGAAATCTAAAACATTTCCTATGTTTTTGTCTGTGTTATTGTTTTGTTTATTCTTTAACTTGAACAGGTGCGTTTAATACGCCATTCATAACCAAGCAGCCTGAAATAAATAACTTAAACAGGCACTGAAAAAAATAAGCCTATTTAAGAAGAAATTTAACAAAAAAAAAAAAAATCTTGTCATTGACTCATTAGGATGAGAAGAGCGTATAGAAAATAAATCAAATAGAGAAGAAAGTTATGGAGAAAAATGACAAAATTTGACAGTTTTAAAAGGAGTGAATGTTTGCAATTACTTTGTGTTACTGAGTACTTCTTACCATACAAACAGTGCAGCTAACATTTCATCACAGATCGACAAACACAGATAATAATGAGACTTTAGCAGATAATATTAGCTGGTCAGGCATATTTTTCCCTACCTATATGTATTTTTTTCTTCACCCTGTAAAGCTGATGTGTTTTTCTGCTTCTTTAGGTGAATCTCACAGAGAATTGAAGCTGGCAGCGACTCCCACACTGGTCACGATGTGCCAACAAGTCTTCTGGCCACAGGGCACACATACCTGTCGACACACCCACCCGCCCGCACACACATGCTATCCTGACGGCCACAGATGTAACTGTGACCAGCCCGTCTCCACCAGGTGTTACTTTATAGCTGTGTCACTTTGAGCTTGAGTCCATCTGTCACACTCAGCAGGAGAAAAAACAGCCTGTTCTTCAAAAAAAAGAAAAAAAAAAAATTCAGATTTATTTACCAAGTACACCATGTTCAACGGTCATTTAAACACAAAAGCATGTTCTACAGAGCAAACCTGAGCATTTAGGGAAGTTTATTTTATACTTTCACGTTATGCTCTTTTTAACAGACTTTTAAAATGGTAGTTAGTGCTTCAATTTGCATGTTTTCCCTGTACCTGTTTATATTATTATAGACATATACTTCTCCATGCAGAAACTACATGTTGTGTTAGGGGAGCCTTGTGAGAGAGCACGAGTGTGCGCTGCTTGTTGGTCTCTACATGCGGACCACATGATACACTGCCCCACTTGTTATGCTGCTGGATGTGTAATTACAGAATTGATCTCAACGATGAGCTGAGTTTATCCCTCTAAATTTTACATAAAAAATATTTTAGAAGCATTAAAAAAAAGACACGATGCTTCGTAGCCACGGTTTAAATCGGTAGAACGTGAAGACAGGAGGAGACGAAGAGTTTGTGGATTCTACATGTTTAATTCCAGTTTTCTTTTGTTTTTATCCCCTACAGTCCCCCACCTCCCAACCCACACACACACCCCTACACACACTATCATTAACAGAATCAAGACAATAGAACGCATTGGTAAAATATTACCTCTTTAATAATCATAATTGTGTAATCAGAATTAATCAAACTCTCTCGTATCACAATAATGGTGTTTACTCGCAAAACCCAATCCTGGATATGAGTCACTGGCGCTGAATCCTAATAGCATTGTTTGGGCTCAGTGATCTGTCATCCCACCAACAGATAATGCGATAGTAGAAGAAACAGGCAGAGCAATTAGATTTGTGTTGAACAGTGGGGCGTGTTTTTTCACCGCATGCTTGCATTTTTTATCACAGTGCTCTCTCATTTTCGAACGTACCTGGCTTGACAACATCTAAGAGTTTGCGAAAGAGCAAAAGGTTGTCAGTGAGAGTGATCAGAAAGGAAGACGCTCGTCGTTGACTCATGCATATTTATGCCTTTTATAATGATACGTAACGGTGGTGATGGGTAAGATGTGCACAAAAACTCTGGGTAATTTCCATTTACCAGAGACAGACTGCATTTATCATAATATACTTTGAGATTAATCTATGCCATTATGAGACAAAATCTACTATATAGAAAAAAATATACGGAATTAGGAAGGTAGTTGTTGAGGTTTAAAAGAAAAGATTACTGTAAACAATTGAGGTTTAAGAAATGTACAAATATACCCAAAACTTTGACACAGATGAAAACGCCTTCGGTGCTTCTTAGATCTCGGAAATATTCAGATTGTGTCGGGTTGAAAATCACTGAACAGAAAAAAACAACAACTCTGAATGTTTACAAGAAACCTCCACAGGGCCTCTGTGATAAGTATGTTCCACCACCTGCAGATCTTCTGCTCTTTCCTGAAGTTACAAATCTCGTTTTTTGAGAACAGAAGACCTGCGATGCTGTTGGAGGGAGACGCTGCTTTTCTTTTCTTTTTTCCAAGTCAGCAACGTAGTCAGAAAACAGAGACAAGATCTCCAAAACAGCAGCGATGCTTCGCTTGCAAACTGACTCTGCAACCATGTTAATGTCTGACAAAGATAATCTAACCTGTAGCACAAACAGCTGTAATATTAGCTACGTTTTCATCCAACCGTCACGCGAATTGTGAGCAAATTTTTAAAACGTTGTAAAAAAGAAAATGCGGCTTAAGCGTGTCTCCATCTACTGGTTTGGAGTAAATCAACCAGGCTACGCCAAGTTTAATTTCACCAGATGTTGACTTTATGCTTGGCTGTGATAAACAGGAAGTGGAGGCAGCAAATTAGCACCGACCACACAGCTCAGAAAAATGGAAAGAGGTTTTCAGGAATGTGTTGCTATCGGGCAAGTTGTAATTGTTCTGTCAGGTCAGCTTCCAGAGACGTGGAGAAATAAATGCAATTCTAATGATTCTAATGGCGGAAACCGCTGATCAGTCATGTAAGTTAACAGTCTGCTACGTCAGAGCTTATTTGGAAAATGTGTTTCCGTCTCCCCTGTAGTGCATTAACTCTCTTTTGGAAAATCCCAACACCTCCTCAAGCGAACGTAAAAACTTTTTTTTTTTGCAAAACTGAGTTAGTTATTTTGAATTTTGTCGTTTCCATCAATTTTTCTAATGCAATACTTCAAAGTGCCAATAAGAGTATAAACACGATCAACGCTCCATTCCCTGGTGGAATTTTATAAATTGTTCTAAAAGGGCTGCTACCTCATAAATATGTTCAAAAGTGATACGTTTTAATGCACACTGAGCTCTTATTCTTATTAAAGTGTTGAGCGGCACAAAGAATTAACTTGATATGTTTCACAAAAATGTCTGCACATCTGTAAGATGAACATTTTTACTGCTATAACAACATAAGTTTATTTTTTATTTATTTGTTTTCAGCTGTCATAGCATTTTTTCCACTTCAGGCTGTGATCGTGTTTCTACTTTTATTGGCATTTTGAAGTTTTGCATTAGAAAAATTGATGGAAACGACAAAATTCAAAATAACTCAGGCAGAGGTTTGGACGAAGCGTGCCCAAGATACCATTACATTGTTTATTTCAGTATTTGCTCATGAACTTCTGCTATTCTCCACCGAAGCGGTGCTTGCCTGTGACATTCTTCTCATCGCTGCCTTCTGTGATAATCTGGCATCTTCATATTATTCTATGCTGTGTGATTTCCAATCTGAGCATCCAAAGCATCAAGTCAGGAGAAACAGAACTGGCACGGTTTAAATAAGTTTAGCTCAAATCTGATTGCAAAAACATTCATTCGATCCGATCGTCAAATTAGACGTGCTTTGTAATTTTTAAATGACAAAAGTGATTCTGACTTCAAGTGGTTGGAAATGACTGAATTCTTTAGGCACACTAAACTTCCTCTGACTATTTTAATTAGCTGAAGCAGATAACAGAAATTTCTTTCTTTTTACCTTGACATTTCAAAATACACACATGACACAATAGGAACATTTAAGTTTCTTATTTTGTAGACATAAACATGAACAACTTCCAAGGATTTTCCATCTATTTGCTAGAGCGAGGTTTACCTCAGATCGGAAAATACAAACATTTTCTTAGCTGGAAAAAGTTTGTACTTTCTATCATTCTTGTGAATGATGACAAAACACCGTGATGATTGATATAATTCATTGGTTATTTGGCATTGAGCTGGTGTGTCCTATTTATAGTGGACTGCTCCTTTTCTACTTTTTTTTTTCATCTTCTCCCTGTTCTCCCTGTTAGAAGTGATGCGTAATCTGGCCTCGCTTGCAGCGCGTCTCTGTCTCTCCTTTTCTTCCCCTGCATCTGTCCACGTGTCTGTCTGCCAGCCCTACCACCCGTTCTTACCCTACCCCACTGTCCTCCATCATGAGGAGATGAATGGTGCTCTGTCACGCGCCAGGCTCTTCAGAGGGCCGGTGCTCGGTATGAGGAAAGTGCCAGTCATTAACAGGAGGGGGAGGAGGGAGAGAGGCAGGATGAAAAATGAGTTCATTTACGGGCAAGTCCTGTGAGACGCGAAACGTCAGCAGCAGCAGCACCAACCCCGCCCTCACCCTACACTCCCCGTTTCCTCCCATCACACACTGTGGGCGCTCGGTGTGTGTGCGCGAGGGAAAGAAGTTCAAGTGAGAAAGGAGGAGAGGGAGGGGAAGCGTAGGAGTTACTCAGCAGATTTTCATCCGAAAGAAGCCAGAGAGGAACAAGATTAAGAAACAGGTAAATTAAGAGAGGGAAGACTCCAAGCACTGAGAAACGAGGGCAAGCATTAGAAACGGGGGATTAGACAAAGTCTCATTATTCAGATTGGAAGGGCCAGGATGAAGTTTAGCCCAAGGTTAACGCCTCTTGTCACCGCTAAGCGTTGAACAAAATCTCTGTTAATTAGGGTTCAGTGACAGTCACCTGTTGCCGCTAAATAGGTAAGCAGTGATGCAAACCAGTGTGCATTACTTCTATTTAGTTTTAAACAAAAACTTGACCCACTAGAAAAAACTTTAATTTCTACCAACAGAGAAATATAAGTTAGAAAAGCATATTGTTTTAGTTGGTTTGTTTCTAAAGATACATTTTATTTGGTGACATTTAAAACTGTAATTTCTTTGTACAAATGAAAATCAAATCACAAAATTATCCAAATTACTTTAAGAATAAGACACAAATTTCTATTAGAATTATGTTTCATTTACTTAAAATTATTCAAAAAATAAACAAAAAACAACTTCAAAATATTTAAATCTGTTGTTCTGTAATGTGAAAAGAGCCTTTAAAAAATTAAGGAACCTGCATAGCTGAAAACATAAATTCCTACAGACAGTACAAAGTATTTGTCTTACTTGGATAACTGTACAACACACAGTGTCACACACAAAAAAACAAAACAAAACACAATCATAAATTTGTAGGCTGACTTCAAGCAGATCTCATGACAATCCTTGTAAGCAAGAAGCTTTATTACAGACATTTGTTCAAATTTATCACCGAAACTCACATGCTGCCCCTCATAGCATGAAGAGTTACTTTAAGATTTGATGTTTGAATGTCAACCAACTAGAAATGAATTATGAAATCCAAGACTGACACGCTAACACACATCAAAACAAATGCTGGAATATGTGTATATGTTTTTTCCTTCAGTTGAATCCAGAAGACGACAATCAGAATCGATTACAACTGAGCTGTTCCTGAGGCCCATAGCGGCCCAATGCATTAATAACCCCTGAACCCATTACTGTCTGCTTTTATTTATATAAAAAGTCTGGATTTTGGTGTCAAACATATTAAAAAATTAATAAACTTTTTAAAATAACTACAGCATGCACATCAGAAATGTAAGTACATGAGTAAGTAAATGAGCATAACTAGATGGTTGAACAAAGCACAGACTCCCACATGATTTCCAACAAGCAAAGCTGAGATCTGGAGGTTCTGAAACCGCACATCATCCTCCTCCTCCAGCATGCCTTGAGATCCTGCCACACTCAGATCAGAGAGGCCATCCCTTCCAAACACCCCCTTCCAGGTAACTTCATTGTTCCTCACATGGGCACACGCAGTAAGTCCCCCAGAAGAACACGGAATCCCACCCAGGACACCGTCCATAACCTACAAGAAGACGATGTCGGTTCATAACCAGGGGCAACAGTCAGAAACGTCCCTGTTGCAACCTGGAGTTACTCAGAGAAAACCCTTTGACTCATTAGGGCTCAACTTGAAACAGAAACTCTGAGTATTCTGCTCCATTTTGCTATGTCTTGATTCCATTTACCTAAAAATATTTCTTGTGTGACTCTACACAAAATCCACAAATGTCTCGCTAAGAAAAAGCCTGAAGAAAATCCCTCAGCTAGAATTCATGCAGACAAACTTACAAAAAAGAAAATGTGTAGAGGATTGATTTTTCCCAGTTTATGTCCAAAGGATTGTCGTTGGATTTATTCTCAACAAAGAGTACTTTACACATTATGTATCCAAATTTGTATTTACTTACACTTACATGTCCAGTTTTTTGCTGTTTAAATTTCAGTATTCAGAGTTAAACTAAATAAATATGAGATTTGGCGTTTGTGGTCTTTCATAATATCGTTGACGTCTCTTTCAAAGCTGTGCAACACAAAAGCCACATTTTCAACAAAAAGCTCATTTGTAGTCAATTTGACTTGGGTTAAAGGTTAAAGTTTATTGCTTCAAATGCATAGCTAGATTTGAGTTTCATTGAGATCCTTACAAAGATGTTGTGTTGTTATATGAATTTTTGCCGCGTTATGTAAAAAAACTGAAAATGGGGAAACATTTCTGCATTGCGATCTAATGTTACACTTCATCAATTCCACCTTAACGATTGTGGTGTAATCACAACAGAATGCATACTTTAAATCCCGGCCATTTTGTCTTTTCTCCTTGTCCAAATTCTTTCTGCTTTACTCTGCTTGGCTGGAGAGTACCAAAGTGCAGGAGTTGTGATGAATGTTGCTCTTTGAGTGTTGAGCTCAGTCGTGGTTTTATGTATTAGTAAGAGCTTGCAGATGTGTCTGTGTGGGGTCAGTCTGACTGTAGATAAAAAGAAAACAAAGAATAAAAGATCAAATCTAGATTCAAAAGCGAACGGTAAAAAAAAAAAAAAAAAAACACAGTGTGCCAGATGAAGTCTATACAGGTCTGAATTAATGTGATTTTCTATGAAAACTTGTGTTTTTGCCCTAGACCATTCTCATTGAATGTTAAAGCAAAACAAAACAAAACACAAAGAAGTTTATTCCACAAATCATTCTGTATAATTTCAAGCTTTTGTGCTTCACCATCACTGAACTTCGCTTTCTTGACTGAAGGCGTACAGAGGTTTGCAAAAGAATTTTTACCCTTTCAATTTTCCACATTTTGTCATGTTACAACCACAAACATGAATGTATTCATCGAGATTTTATGCGAAGGGCCAACAGAGAATGGTGCATTATTAAGAGACAATGCTTCATAAAACTCTCATTCAGAGAGCTGCAATTCTTTTGGTGTACGTCGCCATCAGCTTCACACTGACTTTCTGACAATTACTAAATAGCTTAGGCTCTGCCCATTGATGATGAAGAGCAACTGTGCAATTGTCAAAACTTGTCTAGCCTGGATTTTGACTCCGTCGTTCAGACAGATGATTATTCTTTGATCTAAACCCCTGCTCAACTCCAGTCCTGGAGAGCTGGAGTCCTGCAACTTTTAGATAGATCCATGCGCCAACATGTCTGAATCAAATAGCTGAATTCCCTCATCAGCAGTCGTTCAGCTCTGCAGAGGCCTGGTAACAAGCAGTTCATTTGGTTCAGGTGTGTTGGAGGAGGGATGCCCAAGTCATTATTGGCAAAAGCATTTTTTTGCCTAAATTATCTTTTGGCAATAAATTAGTGGGGATTTATTTATTTACTTATTTATTTTGGTAAATAATTATTTTAGGCAGATTAACCTCTTCTGCCATCTCAAGTATTTTGCAGCCTTCAGCAAGAGTTTCTTCCCATTAAACTCTGCATTTCAACAGGTTTCCTGCCCTTGCTGAAGAAGTGCAACCCAACAGCATAATGCCATCTTATCGCAAATGTTGTGTGTCCCCACCACACAGCAATTCAAATTTTTTGTTGTATTACGGTTTAAAAATCATATTTCGTTTTCCTTCTGCTTCACAGTGATATGATCTATGGTGATTTGCATTAAAAGTTCTGAAAAATGTATTGAAGTTTGTCATGGCAAAGTGACAAAATGTAGAGAAGTTTAAGGGGCGTACATGCTGCTGCGAGGCACAGTGAGATTATTGTTGCTTGATAACACTACGCTTTAACAATTATACTGAATGCAATACAGATGCTTGGTTTATCGGCTATCTGTTTCGGATGAATTTTTGCCACTCACAATACAATACCTCCCCCCCACACACACGCGACCACACACCATCGTCACAAACATGCACATACACTCCCCCCTGGAGGAACAGCAAACCTTTGTTTATGAGTGAATTTCCCCTCAGGGCTATGTCATTATGTGCTGCTGATTTCCTCCAGCACTGTTTAATTTCAGGCTCCAATTGGAAGTACACATTAAAAGTTAACGGGTGAGAAGGCTATTGACTTTAAGATAAATAACACGCATAACAATATAGGCTGGCATTTAATTTTCATTTCTCTTTTCATTACTTTATACTCTCTACAAGTTCTAGGAAGCCTCTCTTGCTGGTTTGTTTTCCTGCACTTCTTCTCTTCGCCAATGCGCTCTGTTTTGTTTTATTTTCTTGTTTTCCACAGGCAACCCATCTTTACTATTTAATAGTGTCCTCTTCTTCTTTTTTTTTTTTTTTTTGCCTATTTCACTGGTGCATGGGCGAGATGGACCTGCTGTGAAGGAAAATCTGACCCAAAGCACTGAGACCACATATGTGCTCTAGGTGGTGCAGCTGCGACTCAGCTCGCGTTGCTGTCTGCTCCCTGCCTGCACCCAGTGGTCTGTCAGGCGGCGAAGCGGGGGAAACGGTGGGATAAATGATTATTTATGATCTGCCACCTCCCATCCTCTCAGCTTTCCCCAGGCCCCATTCATTACAGCTGCAGGCTGCCACTGCGTGGGAGAAAATATGTGCACACATACGCAAGCATACAAATGCTAAGCAGCTTCTTCTCGAATCTATTCACAGACACTGTGCTCAGCCAAGCAAGCAGGCTCACAAAGGTTGTCTATTTTTCCTCATATCTCTATCTTTCCAGATAAAAGTAGCACACCTCTAATACATACAGCCTGCTGTCATATTGAATGTGCCACCACGCGCATTAGAGCTTGGGACCAAACGCAACAAAACTTTCCTCCATCATGCTGTTGCTGTGTGGCATTAGGTGACGACCCAATTGATAGTCTCTTTTGGTATTTATCTTTCCCTACGCATCTCGTTTTTTCTTACGCTACACTTCTGCCAGCTGGACGTGATAAATCCCGGGGAAAACCTAGAACGCTCAGAGTAGCTTAAATAATTGATCAGACCGAACACGGAGTCTGGCAGCCGACTCGCCCTAAACAACAAGGAAATCACACGATACAACACTCCATGTTCATGTCTGTTTCGGGACTCTTTGTTCTGGAGTTTGACCACACAATCAATACAACAGGTAGATCTTTTTTTTTGTTTTGTTTTGTTTTGTTTTGTTTGCAATATAAATTTTGAAACTTAAGGAAAACATGGACTTTTTCTCTCTGATCCATGCAACGAACCACAATCTTTTCAGAAAACGAGGGAAAGCAGTCCCCAGGTGGAGCTTTGACACGGCGGCGTAATAGTCTGCGAGGCTATTCTGTGTTTGAAAAGCTCCATGTGACGTCTTGTCTATTAAGACAAGAGTCAGGGCTTGCTTTAAATGGAATACACATCACATATATCAAGAACTTGTTAAGAGAATGTACATTTAAGTCCCACAGCTGAAACTATATGGTACAGAGAGTCCATTTAGCCGAGGATACATTGTTGCACGTGGGACACCGTAATTGTCCACTGGGCTTTGGAGACGGTAGTATGTTAAGTCTATATGTGGAAACCTGCCCTGATAACTCACACTAACTGTCCACAGCTGACCATTTAACACGGGGAGCCAGAGCGCCATCTTGCAGGGTGGAGTGTACAAATGATGAATCAATATATAGGATGATAACGTATGAACATGTGCAAAATGACTTTTCATTAGGGGGGCGTCACCAGGGTCTTTCCCAGGGAGAAGGAAGCCGCTTCTCTAACTGGATCTACCCCCTGACTCTTCAACTGCCCCTCCATTGTTCCTTGGAGTGAACCTTTTTGGTGTTTGACTACGTTCGTTTGAACTAATATCTCATGATATCATTAGTGGGTTGTTCCTTTTAAATTTTCTTTAGTGCCACAGAATTCTCATGACCCCGACATTCATTATCACCTGATCAACTCAGAAATGCTTCGGGACAAAACAATAAAATATCAGCGAGATGGGAAAGAAATGATTTGCAGGTCTTTAGTTACCTTAGACATGTTTCCATCTATTCTGCTTTATGCCATGCAGAGCCATTAGGGATTGGTTCGCATGTGCAAAAGAAGGCACATAATGTGGGTACCATTTTAACTCCATGCTAGGATATTTCTTATGTCCTGGCATGTGGGTTTATGTGGGTTTCAGCAGTAGGGTCTGAAACTGGACCATTGGTTCAAGTATACCAGATACTGTTGTATAAGTTCAAAGTTTTTTTGACTGAAACATCATCTTATTTAAGTCAAGTAGAGTTGACTGAAACAAGATGACAGGAATATTTAACCAGCAAAAAATGGTTGTCCTGCAAAATTTCACCAATAGTCTTGAGTTTGGTAAAAAAAAAAAAAAAGAAAATGCAGAAGAAAGTCACCTAGACAGACATAGAGAACAGACAAAACAACCATGCAAGCAAATACTCAAACAAAGAACAAATTGTTGTGACCATAGTCCCAAAACACTGATGTTTTTAAACTGTGCTAGAAAGCTGGCATACCCATTTGTGCACAGGGACCACTTCAAACTCCAAGCAGAAAAGTTCCAGTTGCCATTTTCATCTCTAGTGTCCTGACAAACATACAGAGAAGTAATAGTTCTAAATCGTGAAAACACCCAACGGGCCCCAGCAGCAGAAGATGTTTGCAAATGTCATCTGCAAAAAACAGAAAACTGAAGTTACAATCAACACAGGTTCATAAAAATTGGACAAAATTAGACTGGAAAATCAAGGCCTAGTCTAATAAGTTAACATACTTCTAAAAAGATACACACTAAAACTTCGACATTGGGAACATGTCATCATTTGTTGGAATTGATTTGTTTTTTGTTCATTTAAATTTTTACAACAACAGCTAACAAAGTTGGACTGATTTTATTTTATTTTTTGCATACTCCTAGAATATGTTACAAATTGAATTAATTTGTATGAATAAATACAGAAGTCTTAAATCATCAGTAACTTCTACTTTTACTTTATTACAAGCCAAAGACAAAGCCACTTACAGTCAAACTGATGTACTGTAGCAAAGATCAGTATTCAAAAGTCACAATGCTTTGTTAGAGCTAATGTATGTAATATATAAATACATATATATATATATATCTATATATATATATCTATATATATATATAGATATATATATATAGATATATATATATATATGAATCTCTTAAACCCTATTTGCACTACAAGTTATGTTAATTAGCTCTAGGTGTAGTGTGTGAGCACTTTTTCTTGTTATTTTCTTTTAATAGATGCACCAAGAAATCAGCCAGTGATCATAAGTAGTCAAAGTGTCAAAGCTATATTTTACTTCTTGTCTATTGGTGCCTATTCCAGACAAATTTAATCATTATAATAAAAAAACATCCCCAGACCTTTGCACTTAAACTTTCCAGCTGAAGTTTCCTTCTAGTGATCCCAGAGGAAAATGGTTAGGATTTTCAATAATGGTAGGACATCTATTCAATGTTAAAGACATTTCCTCCTGCCTGTTACGAACATCTGGCTGTGAATGATACAGTAAAGCACCGCTGTCACCTTTCCTTGTTTATATCTTCTTTCCCTACCAGGACGAACCACAGATAATTACACTCCAATTCCCTCTGGTTTAAAATCTTTTCTTTTTCTGTCTCTTTCCTTCTCACTTTCTGTCCCTCCTTTGATTTTCTCAGCTCCACATGTCAACACTGTCAGGTCCCCTGGCACCAACAGAGCTATCCTCTGTCACCTCCTCCCTCCCTCTGCCCTGTCCCATTACAATGACAATAACAGATAAGAATATTTATTATGTTGGCTCACCACTCCCCGTTCCTCCAAACATCTCTCAGGGGAGCGGCTCCTCACTATCACCCTCAAAAGCCTCATTCAGTTAACAGGAAAAAAAAACCCACATCCACCCCTGGCCTTGATGCTTTCCTTTATCAGTCCAATGAAAGAAGAGCCGGAGCATGAAGGCGTCTCATCTCCTCTGCTCCCTTTCTTCTCTCCTAGCTCTCCCTCCCCACTTTTAATTTTCATCTCTCTTTTCCTGCTTATTTCAGAGAAAGGGGAAGGAAAAAAAGGGGGGACAAGAGGGGTGAGCAAATGAGAGCGGGGCGCTGGTTTGTGATAACTGCCATGCAGAATGGACATCTCCCTTGTTTATTGGCTTTTGAAATCCAATCCATTGTCTGGGATGAGACGTGATAAAGGGAGTGGAAATACAGACGCTCTTATCATGCCAGCTCAGTGAAAGGAACTTTTTTTTTCTCTCTCTCTCCCTCCGTTTCTCCAGATGCCTCAGTTTGTTGTGGGGTACGTTTGTTGTGTGCGCATAGCCAAATCCGAATAATGGGGTCTGAAAGATGCATTCATTCAGCTGATAATTTGGACCCAGCTATGCTACTTACTGCTGTGCTGCAAGGTTTGTGTGTACTCATCACATTTCGAGGCAACACACAATCGAGAGTGGTCACACTTGTCTCATAAGCTTTTCCTTGGATGTGTCATATTCAAACGGTGAAAACGCTCTAGCTCCCCAGACACGTTGCAGCCGATGTCGAACAGTGCGAGTATTGTGGCCATTTCGTTAACAACCTTAGCCTTTTCAGCTGCTCTCTTTCGTTGGATTAAATGTCTGACTCATCATGTCTCAAACATCTGTGGTCATCCTCAGTGGAACGCCGCTTTCAGCACATAACACGGTTTTGCAAATGGCAAAATTTCAGAGCTATTTCACAAAGCCTGTTAAGTTTTGTCATAATTTTCACACTTGAGGCTAAATTTCTTCTCAGCCGAGTGACTCACTTAAGGATGTTGCACAGATTCTCCAAACTGGCGTACTCAGTTCAGGAAAATTACTAATGCATTTGCATAAAATGCCTAGCAGAATTTTCAGTAGAACATAAACTTCAATGTGTTTGTTGAGATTTTATGTGAACAACACCAAGCAGTACATAAATAGTGAGGTGGAAGGAAGGTGATGCATTTCTTTCAAAATGTTTTGCAAATGAAAACCTGGAAAAGGTCACATGCATTTGTATTCAGGGTCAGTTTCAATTAGCATCTTCCTCTTGGCAATCACCTGAGTTAAGTATGTTGTGGGGTACGTTTGTTGTGTGCAAATCGCCAAATCCGAATAACGGGTTCTGACTCATCCACTCTTCCATCCTCATCTTAGAATCTGTCCTGGTTTTTTGGACTAACCGGTAGCCTCTCCTACAAAACTTTACTGGAAAATAAACTCTATATATACGCCACTCAACTTACTATTATAACAAAAACTATTTATCTGCCATCATCGATGGCCATGCTATCTAGCCTAAGCTAAATTTCTACTCAGCTACAGAGCTGAGAAGCTGTTTGGAAGAAGCTGTGGCCTTGCAGAGAGCAAGGGTGAGGGTGTGAGCAGCATGTTCTGTGGGGAACAGGAGCTCAAGCTTTTCAGATTATCAGTCTCATGCCATACTGTCATGGCATAGAGACAGTTGTAAAAAACTAAAGTTTCTAATAAAGTTACATACTGCATCTTTAAGTGCGCATTCACACCAGCCCTGTTTAGTTCACTTTAATCAAGCTTTGGTTCGTTTGCCTAGAAATTGTGTTTTGTTTGGGTAAGAATGTGTAATTGTGCTCTGATGCGGCCCAACAAATGTAGAAACGTAGTTCTCGGTTTGATTTAGTTGAACTCTGGTGCGGTTCGAATGTAAAAGTAAAAGCCAAACGGACCGGAGACCGCTCCAGGATAGGGACTTCAAGAGATTCAGGCAGTCTGAACATGCCACTCTCTTTATTGCTGGAGAAGAGGTTCAGAGGGTGGAGAGCTTTCTTTCCTGTAGTCCTCATCTCCACCAACCTCACCTGTTCCATACACAATGTTCACCAGGTGGTGAAAGGCACAGCAAAGACTTTACTTCTCTAGTAAGCCACGCCATGTTCATCTCCCCCAACAGCTGCTGACCAACTTCTACCACTTCACCACCGAGAACATCCCAACATACAGCTGTTGTACAGCAGAGGACAGGAAGTAACTGCAGTGGGCTGTGAGAGCGGCAGAGCGGGTGATTGGGACTGCACTGCCTCCCCTGAAAGACATTTACACCGGTAGACTCCAGCATAGAGCCAGCTGTGTCATCAAAGACCCTTCTCACCCTGGATACTCACTCTTCTCCCTCCTCCCCTCTGGCAAACGCGACAGGACACTCAGGGCAAAGACACAAAGATTGAACAAAAGCTTCTACCCACAAGCCATCAAGAGCCACCCCCCACACACACCTCACACACATCCTGAATGAAGGGGTGCACACACAGGGGCAGCAGTAGCTCAGGAGGTAAAGATTAATCATGAGACTGGTGGGTTGCTGGTTCCAACCCCGACTACAGCCGTCTCAGTTGTTGTGTCCATGGCCGAGACGCTTCACCTGGTTTGGTTCAGATCAAAAGAGGATCTGGCCTGGATTGAATGGCAGTCTTGTTTCTGTGGCTACAAATTGCAACTATTAGTGTGAGGAATATGTAGCTGACTGATCATAGTGCAAATTTCTTCTTGATATTAAGCGCATAAAGAAGTGCAGGCCATTTAACATTTTCCGGATTTACTAACAGTAACGACGTTTTCTGTTGACGGATTTGAGGAGCATTGAATAAATAGAACCTGGAGAACAGATTCATTAATAGTTTCAGATATTTGAAGAACAATCTAATCGAGCGATACATCTTCCTGCACCAAAAGACAAAGTTAAATTAATCATAGATATCATGTTGCTTCCAGAAACCTCCAGGAGGTTATGTAATCCAGTCAGTATGCAGCGATGAATATTTAACCATTCACCTGTGGGGATTAGAAAGAGAAGAACAACACACAATAAAATATTCATGAATACTTTTAAATAGACAATCTAAGGAGCGTGTAGACATTTAAGCCTGAGCTTTTAGTTTACACGGTAAAACCGCAGAAATTTGAAGGATTTCTTATTGAGCCGCCTGTTCTATTAGTAGAAAACGATGAATCTTGTTGATTCCCAACACAAAGTGTTTGGATGTTTTTAGGGTGTCTATTATAAGACCGTTGTTGCTGGTGTGGTAGCCTATCGTGCATATTGTTTCCTGAAAAGCCTCAGATGAAGCTGACAGTACAAAATCATCCCTGGGTCTGATCAGAAAATTCCCACTTAGAGAAAAGACACCAGCGAGAATAAAAGAGTTTACCCTACTTATTCTTTGCCAGCTATTCTGGATAAACAATGCATCTATCCACAAAGCGAGCTTCACTGGGTAAAGTGATGAAATAAATAGAAAGTAACAGCACTCAGCCTCTTCCCACAGAGCTGCTTTCCTGCTATTCCCGACACATCTGCTGTGGGGCTCTGTCGCCCAGCAAATAGCTCTCTTCCCTCTCTCTTTCTCCCTGCTTCACCTCCTTTCCCCTCTCTGTCTTTTCCACCACGCTTTTCTTTTGTCACCCATCTCTCTGTGTTTGATCAGGGAGACCTTTCCCTTCTCTCTCACTCATGCAAGTCCTTCATGTGTCACTCTTAACCTTGCTTACAGATTGGACTTTCTGCAAACCTCACCATGAAAGATGAAATGCTGTGCAAAAGTTTCATATATATATAGTCTTCAGCGGAACTAATAAGA